>VXBJ01002386.1:421958-442228 GCA_013400055.1 Nycticryphes semicollaris
AAAAAAAAACCCTGAGCCCATACAACTTGTCACACGAAGAAGTGAGGAGTATGCAAATTGTGATGTGGATGCAGTCAGTGATCTGTCTAGTCTGCTGTTCTTTTTCCAGACAGTGGCTGAAATAATTTGCATTAGAGAATGGTGTTGAAAGCTGTAAAAGCCAAAGTTTGAGACATCCACAAAAGTCTCGTGTTTATCCGTAAAAAAGTCAGCATTCAAACTTTAAGTTTTCTCGTAGTTATTTTCTTTCCAAAATCTGTGGAGGAAAACTAGCCTGTGCAAAATTATTTACTTTTTTTTGAAGAAAAGAAAACTTTAATAAATTTGAAATATAGTAAGTTTTCATGCTAAGCAAAATCCTTCACTGGGTAAAATCCAAATGTTGAAGCTAGTGATGAATTTCCTTTCTCATCTAAACTCAAAATTATATACAATTAAGTCACCCTCCATGTAGATGAAGCTGGTTAATTCTTCATGAGTGCGGTGCAGCTCATTGTCTCAATGCAACCATTGCAGGTGTCAAGCCTATTCCAGTAAATCTGGAGAATGAAGCTGCTTGGAAAATTGATGGAAAGCACTTTGCTTCTTTAACTTAACAACTGTCTTCTAAGAGAGGCTTAAGCACTCAGGTTGTGTGTGAAGAGGCTCTTTCATTCTCAAGTGAAGTTTAATGATAAATTTAAGTCAAAGGTAAAATACTGCTATAGAACACAGTGGTCAAGGAAAATTTTAAACAGAGAAGTACAATTGTAGGGCCTGGTCTTTCTATTATTTATTCTAAGACTATTTTAGATAACATAGTTTTAGTATAGATTTACATTTGACCTTCACTGCTTTTTCAGTAATTACCATGCATATAGTAGATACTGGGTTTCTCTGAATTTTTAGGATGTCTATTTACTGCTTTTCAATGTCTTTTCTTTCTTTTTTTTATAATACCAGTATTGAAATTTTCCAAAAGTTGGACCCCAACGCAGTAACTGTGACTGCAAAGTCTTCCTTTGAAGAAGCTTTTTTAGGACTGCAGAAACTGTTGGCAGCTGTGAATGGTATCCATGAAGGAATTAGGAGGTAAGCATTCAAGCTAGTCATAAAAGCTAGTGATGGTAACAGTCACTTAAAGTCATAAAAGTTACTGAAATCTTCTGATGCCAAACTACAACTTATTATTTGTCCTTAGTTACATGATTTTCAGCTACCTAGAACTGTTTGTTGGTAGCAAAAGAATAAGAAACTTCCAGACATTCAGATATCTTATAAGGAGTGTTCTCTTCTGTAACCTGGGACTTGTTTCCCAGTATTTGATGATGGGCAGCTCTGCTCAGAGTGTAAGCAGAGTGACAACATGATTAACCAATACAGTAGGTCTGATGGCACAAACTTTGAATAATTGAGCACATTTGTTTTTTCAAATGTGAGTTCAACTGGAATTGGGGCAGATTTCCTTTATAGTGAAGGACATAAAGTTTTGGGACTCCACTGTTAACGAATTCTAGAGTATTCTGTTTTGTAGTTGTGTTTTTAGTAACTGCTGTGACCATCCTAAAGTGTTACAGGCCATGATTCTGAGTGGTTGGAGCTATTTGACTTGGGAAAACAACATCACCTGACACAGTTTTAGGCATAGGAAAAATGCAAAAAGCTTAGAAAACTCTGAAATAGATGCATCCAAACAATTGGACTTTCCTGGTGTATTAGCCATCTGCCTTTGAAGTAAATGTCAAGGTATATAACATTTCTCTTGTAGACTGTTACAGCATTGATAGAGGTTATTTAATAAGCATATAATCTTTTTCAAGTGGCTTTTTTTTCTATCACTACCACAGTAGTGAGCTTTTAAACTTGCATTATCAGTACTTAGTGACATTCATTACAACCTGTTCTGAAGGATCACAGTCCTTATGCTCTACTTAACAATGGTCCTGCCAAGTGTGGACGTATGGTTATCCCAGTTGTGAAGTGTAGGGTGTGACCCACCAAGGCACTTTGAAAGTCTGGAGTAGGGATCTGGACCTCTGTCACTTGGGACTTGAGCTTCCATTCCAGTCCTAAAGTTCTTGCAAGAAATCCTGTGATAGTGGTTTATATGTGGTGGGTGAGATTTAATGGGAATATGGTGCTTCAGTGTCGTTATTTCTGTGCTACAGAGGTGCTTCATTAAAACTTCTTGTGGCTTATAATAGCAGATGTTTTTTATTTCTTTTAGCAAAAGAGATTATCTCCCGTATTTGCCGTTATAGGAGAGTAGTGTAAAAATAAAAAGGTCTAACATTATATCAGAGAGATCTATTTTGCAAAAGATGTGCTTTCTTGATGAGAGCCAGTAGTATTTGGAGCAAGAATAAACAGGATTCTCTGATCTGACTTTATTTGGAACGAAGAGGCTATTTTCTGTTCCACGTGATTACTACGACGCTCAATAACATTTATGAAATAATTTCAAAAATTCCACTCATGCTTTTAAAATATTTTTGTTTTTTACCACTGAACTGAAATACACTATGTATGCACCCAGGATCAGTCTTGGAGTGAAGTAATTTTCCTGCACCATTGCATTTGTGTGCTCTGAGGTTGCTGCAGACTTGCAGTAGGTGGCATCGTGGAGCAAGAAATGCAGAGACACTCTAATATGGAGTTTTCTGGTTTAGTCTTGAGTGTAGATATTTAAGTTGGAGAACTCTCGGTAGGTTTTCCAAAGAGTCAGAAGTCATATTTATGAATCATCTTAGCTTCATATATATATTACAGAGTATTAGAACAAAAATTCTGAAATATTCAAAAGAGAGACTCACTTTTGCCTAGGCTGTTCAGCCTTTCTAAAACTGAATTTAGAGTATATTTATTTTTTTCTTAGCTTTTTTTGAAGAAAATCCTTTCAGTGACCTATATAGTTGATCTAGTGATGTGATTTCAGAAAAGGAGGCATCTGGAGAAAAAGTAGTGAAAAGGTTCTAGCTTGAATGTTTGGAGATAATACAGCTTTTAGTGCTTGATAAAGTTACAAGTGCTTTCTGTTTTACCTTCTATTCCTTGCTGTCCAGAACAAAGAGAGAAATGGTCATGTGAAAGTTTGGAAGTTTTACAAATAATTTATATTTAAAGTTTAACTGCATTAAAGGTTCACCTTCCCAGATTGTTAAAAACAATTAAAAAAGCACAATTACTTTCCTTGAGATAAATGTGTGTAATGACACTATATTCCTCACAAGAAAAATAAAAGCTACACTAGGGGCAGTGCTAGTGGCACTGCTGCAGCAATTCAGACTTGATGACCAGAACATGTTTAATATCAATATAGACATGTAAATGGTAGGGAGGCTGGGGGAAGAAAAAGCTGTTTCATGAAGAGGTCTTATGAACAACTTCTTGCATTGTGCCCTATTTTTATAACTTGCATCATATCATACAGATTTTTAATTTTGCCTTGCTTCTTCCTTTAACAGCATTGGTAGCTGAATGGTATTTGTGTTGCAAAATACTGCATGTCATAAATGTTTTACAGTATTTCAGCTCTAAAATGAAGATGTGAAATATTACGGTTAGCAACAGTTGATAACTACCCAACGCTTTTGTTAGCAGGGATGTATTTAAACAAGTATGTGTTAGTTGTCTCATAAATTATAGCCAATCCTCGCAATCATTGTTACCTCAGTGTGTTACTGAGATTTACTCACTTTAAAAAGTAAGTATGAAATACCTGTTTTCCACTTTTGACAGCAGAGGGTATTATATATGTTGATGTATATTACACTGACTAGCAATGAAGAAAGATTGTTAAACCTCTTAAATTTATACTTCGAGTAAAATTGTAAAACCATGATATATTTTTAATAATTCTGGATTGAATAATATTTCTGATTGTTTTCAGTGATGGTTTGTACTTGTATTTATTGTGTTTATTATTGGGTACTAGAGAGAGAGGGCTGGAGCCCCTCTGCTCTGAGGACAGGCTGAGATAGTTGGCATAGTTCAGCCTGGAGAAGAGAGGGAGACCTCATTACAGCCTTGCAGTCCCTGAAAGGTGGCTACTGGAAAGATGAGGAGGGAGTCTTTATCACAGGGAGAAGTAGCATTAGGATGAGGGGTAATAGTTTTAAACTGAAAGAGGGGAGATTTAAATTAGATATCACAAAGAAATTCTTTACGGTGAGGTGGTGAGATGCTGGCACAGGTTGCCCAGAGAAGCTGTGGAGGCCCCATCCCTGGAGCTGTTCAAGGCCAGGCTGGATGGGGCTTTGGGCAACCTGCTCTAGTGGGAGGTGTCCCTGCCCATGGCAGGGGATTTGGAACTGGATGACCTTAAAGGTCCCTTCCAACCCAAACCATTCTATGATTCTACTATTTGGAGCCAGTTAATTAGGGAACCCAATTTAAGGTCTCTTTAATCTTTAAATGAAAATAATTATGTTCAGAAACTTCTTGGGTTTCAAGAAGCTCTTTGAGGTAACAGAAGTATTTCTACAACTCAGGGTTTACAAGTTTGTGCTAATTCTTTCATCACTTACTGAAATTCTTCCACTGATTGTGCTGGAAGCTTTTTGGGCCCTTCGACTTTGGAGAGAGGAGAGAGTTAAGAACTCACCCCCGATAATTAACTTTTACAGTTGTTCTAAGTAGTGCAGAATGCCTTGCAAAGTATTGCTGATGGGGGGTATATATCCTTGAGATATATTTGACTGTCGACTTAAATCCACTGCATTGAATGATTTGGGATTAAATAATTTAAAACCAGGATTCTACAGATGCAGAGAAACTGTTTCCTCTTGTTTATTCAGCCAGTCAGTGGAGGAATTGAGATTTCTTTTTCTTGATGTCTGGTTGGAAAATTGTCTTCCCTTAGACTGCCATGGCAGATGGTTGATATTTTTTCATTTTTGTTTTTAAATTTATTGAGGTGAAACCTGAAATCGTCTTAAGCCACTAAATGAGATCAGTTAAATTTATTATAAACGCAAATTTCAGCCTCAGGGTGCTGGGCTTTGTGTGGTTTTTCAAGGTAAACAGAATTTACTATAAATGGGAAATGGGTGTTGGAAATACCGCATTTAAGCATTATACAACACAGGGCATGATTCCCTCTGCCTTTTCATAGTGGCAGATCTGGCTGACCCTGCTACCTGTCAGCTGTTTTCTCATCTCTGAACAACGTGTGTAATGTAATTTGCATGAATTCCAAATGGTGAGCAAGAGAAGGATTTATAAACTCTCTGTGCGGTGTTTGTCACCACACACAGATTGGCAGAGTCAAGAGTGGGGTTATGGTTGGATGAGCCATAAGGCATCTCACAGAGAGAGAGGCATTGTATGTAGACATGTCCCTCCGCAGGTGTCAGCAGTAATGTGGTAATATCCCCTTGGTTGCTAATTAAAAAACACTTTATACCAGTAATAGCATTTCCAGAGCTCATCTTCCTGTAGTATCGTATCCTTTAGTTTAATTATTGTCTCTGATACAGCTGAAAATGGGCAGTATCTGACAAAAGGTTTTCTCCTAGTTGTAGTGTTTCCTTCCCTACGCTGATTCTTTGCCATTTCCTGTTACATTTGAACTTACCTACAGCCATCTCTGCTGCCAGGGTTCAAATTTGTCCTTTATTCTCCTGCCTATTTTAATGAGAGCTGTAGGAAATTAAAAAGGTCAAGACCTCTGTCAAATAGAACTGAAATTGGCCAGTGCTTAATGAGGTGTAGGGCAGAGGTGATGCTGTGGCAGCTGCTTGAGCCTTGTTGCCTTTA
This sequence comes from Nycticryphes semicollaris, assembly GCA_013400055.1. Taxonomy (NCBI): domain Eukaryota; kingdom Metazoa; phylum Chordata; class Aves; order Charadriiformes; family Rostratulidae; genus Nycticryphes; species Nycticryphes semicollaris. The sequence goes on from VXBJ01002386.1 coordinate 427,695, forward strand.
AGCAAGTAGAAAAAGAGAGAAGTTAGAATAAATGAGTTAGTGTTGCAAAAGCCATGGTCCTTTCTGACCTTGTAAAGCTAGAGAACAGGCATCTAGGATGTGACATCTGAAACACTTCCACAGTAGAAGAAAGCATGACCTTGTCTTTATCTGGGGAAAATACCCGTCATTTCCCAATAAGTTGATGCTGAACAAAACTCTGGCGCGTGTTGATCGTAGTGACACCAGTTTGAGCCCCTTACTGCAGTGCGGTGTAACGAGGAGTAACAGCTCCTCATTGTAAGGAGGCAAATAAACCTCAGAGAAGTTCTACTTTTCCATTTCTTGTCTTTTTTTGCTCCCCTGATCTTTTGACAGTGAGGTTAAATGGGACTTTTAATAGGTTGACTTTTATACAATTAAGTCATAAGCCTTTTTGATTAACCATACGGTTTTAATTGAATTGGTTAATGCTTTATGACAATCTCACCAGTCTTACACCACATGCGATTGCATAGTACTGTTAAAAAGGAATGGCTCAGTGTGACAAGGACTGAGGTGTAGAGGTTTGGCCACATCTGAGAGTGATTACCACACTCATATGACTTTTATCCATATGCTTTACTTGTCATTGCCCAGAATGTTAGTGTTTGTGAGCAGCTGGCAGACTGGTCTGCTTTCACTGCCAGATTGCCTTGTGGGTTGGGTTGGGGTTTTTTTTTTTGGCCTTCTATTTGATAAGTTAGTTTTCTGATCCTTTCCAAACAGGCTTTGCTTGTTTCCCACATCTCCCCTCTGCACAAGTGAGGAACTACATCTTGAGCTATTTCCTATCCGTTTCCATTTATGATTATCATATCTTATACTCTGTGCGTGTGTTTGGCACCAGATGAGGGACAGGTAAAGAAACATTCCAAGTGTATTGAGAAACCCTGTTGCTTATGAGATAAAGTCATTACGTCTGGCTCTCTCCTTTCTTGCTTCTGCCCCAAGAAGAGCACTTAATCTCCGTTTCGTAGCTGGTAACATTTTTTGTTTCTCTGACACGCTGCTTCTCTAACTCATGTACTAAATATTTTCAGAACACTCCTTAGAGTTTTTTGACTTGATCAGCAAATTGTGTTTTAATGGCAGTCCAGCTTTCATGTCCCCCAGCATGCTTGCCAGCTCAGAGCGTGATGTTTGGATTAACTGGAAGTTGAAGTGCCTAATTGTGAGGTCATCTGTAGTTTGGTTTTGCGTGGCTGTGTTGATAGGACAGGCAAAGTGATTCGGTGGCTTTCCACCTTCTGCTTTTGAAATACACTTGATGTCACGTTGAGAGAGAAGAAAAAGCAGTAGTTAAATATTGCAGTGGTCACAATACTGAAATTCAGATTGCTCTTTAGAAGCGTTTCACACAAGAGTCCATTTGCTTCATGTATTATTAATTTAGAGGGTGTTCTCTAAACAAAGTTTTATACCTGAGGCAAACTTTTTTTTTTTCCACTGAGAAGCTTTGATAAAAATGAGATCAACTTAATTTAATTAAGTGATGCAGCCAGCGTGCACACAAACATTTCCAGATTTCCCAGTGTACGTTTTCTCTTAACATTTCTGTCTTCCATGAAACAGGATGGTGGCTACAGAAGATAAAAGAACATACAGTGATTAAAACCAGTAGACAGGAATGGTGCTGTTTAAATCATTGCCCTGCAGACAGCAATGTGTTACCATTTTCTACAGGAAAATATATTCCCAGACTGGAGCTTGTATTCAAGTTCCTATTTAGTTGAAAACAGCAATAAGCACCTTTTATNTCACCAGCTTGTTTTCAGTACTCTGTGTGTAGCAATAGTTCTTCCTTGAAAACAACAAATGTCTTTTAGTTGAAGATATTATAAAGCTTTGAGCCAAATGTTGGGACTTCTCATTTCGTGGTACAAACCCAGAATCAACATCATAATCCAAGCAAACGCCATAAAAGAAGTTGCAGCTTTTAACGTTAAGTCACTTTTATGCTTATTTACACCTTTTACTTTGGTTTTTTCCAAAGAACTGGAAGCACAGCTGGTTTGTACATCCACCTGGGGTCTGCTAGCTTACACTGAACTAATGATATAGTGAGGTCACTTATAGTGAGGTATAACTGATAATGTTAGCAGTTTGCTAGTACACTTGGGTCAGCAGTACAAAAAATAAGTGTGTTTTTCAATTTTATGTCCTCATCAGAAATGAATACAATGAGTGCTGAGGGTTACCTTCTTAAGTTCATAGTTCACAAAGCTGGGGAAACAGCAATGGAATAATGAAGTCTGCAGCATCCTAACTGGTGTCAAGATTGAGAAATTTTAATAAATAAATTGTTTACTTTCTCTAGCAGTTCTTGGAAAATGCTCCCTTCAGGGAGAAAAGATGAAACACAGCGTATGTGATGCTGAGGCTTTCACGGTGTTACGGGGAAAGGAAACGTGGGTGGCGTGTTGGCTGCTTTCATACACACAGTACAATTAAAGGTCTGTGCGAAAGCAGAGGCCTAAAAAACCCAACCAGAGGCCACTTCTCTGCCTTGGGAAGTTAGAAGTCAGATGAACAGAAATAGCCACGTGGAAACACTGTGTAGTGACAGGGGAAGGCAGCACCATTTAATGCTGCTCTCTCCACTCCGCTCTCGGGCTCTTCCTTCACCTTTTTGTAGCTCCTACGTGCATTTTTCTGCCACAAAGTCCAGAAGCCCATAATTAATACAGCTCTTCCTTTTCTCATGAGCCGTGGTTTCCCTTACCCTACATCCATCCTGTAGAAAGCTTACCTGGCTGGGTTCCCCACAGCAGCTCTCCCCTGGCAGCAGTCTTACTTACCTTACACCCTTGTGTACGTGTCCTTGGCATCGCAGGAAAAATACAGTGATGAGTGTGTTTTGCCCCAACGTACTGTGTGGCAATATGTAATGGCCTTCAGGTGAGTTATTAGTAAAATCTTACCTTTTTATGTTTTATCCAGGACTGCATTCAGTTTTGTGAAAGCAAGCATGCAAGCTTTCCTCCTTTTTGCCCGAAATAGAAGGCAGAGCGGTACCAAAATCATCAGCAATAGAATTCTATCCCACTTTCCCAGGCTGGTTTATTTATGTTGCAGATGACTGGTGCGATGGCTGAAGCTGATGTATTGTCCCATGCAGACAGGGTTGCTGGCTCCTGGCTCCATGGAGCTGCTCGGTGGGAATCTTAGCTGCAGTGCAGTCCCCGCTGCCGAGATTCCCAGCGTTTCCAAGGACTGTTGCCAGCTTGTCTCTGCCGGGGTTTTACGCTGTCAAAGCTGATAGCTTTCTCACTGGGGTAGCGGTTGAAGGCTTTGAGGTATTTTTAGGAAAACCAGCCAATTGGTTCTCTTGCTGACTTGTAGTTGGCAGGTGAAGCGTTTTCAGTTTAAAAAAAGAACTCTGGGTACGTCTTCTTATGAAGGGAGAAAGAGTGTGTGACTGATTTCTGTAAGAGTGATAATTCCTGTGCAAAATCATGAAGAAAGTAAGCAGTGAACTTATAGTTACGATAAATCCTGTGGTGTGTCATGGTCTTCCAGCCTGTTTAAAATACAGCATCATTTTTAATTGGGAATTTTAAATTATTCTGTTGGTTTTCCGGGTTTTTTAAAAATTTCTAATTAATTCATTTATAAAGGCTTACAGCTTGCAAGGGGAGGGAGGGGAGAATTTAGACACTTTCCCATGGGAAAGTAAATAGAGCTTCCCAAAAAGGAGACTTTTTTTCAGTTATTTTTTTCCAAATCCAGTTATTTTCTTAATCATTATTTACATTCTTCAAACGTAACATAAGGCAGAGTTTTATCAGTATCTCTTAATTTATGTAAAGTGTTACATGGTTTTTAACGTAGATTTTAATTTACATCTTGTAATGTTTAAGAGGTTGTTTTTTTTCTAGTGAATGCAAATTAAGTTACACTTAATTATATCTGCTTAAATAGATTAGGAGAATTAATTTTTGAGAGAATAACTTTCTAATTGGATCATATTTGGAGCCTTGTAGAAAAGGGTGTACATCTCTCAGAACTTCACACCACCTTGTGGAGTGACCAAAGCTGATGCTTCTGTCTGCTGGTGGTGTGTCTGCTTGTGAAGCGGGGAAAAAGGACCAGATTTTGGGAAAGACTGAAATGTTCCTGGCTGCTGTGTGCATTCATGGCTAAATAAAATACAAATTTCACATGGTGCTAGGGTCTTCCTAAAGACACCTCTCTTCAGCTGTGAAATCCCATTTGCACTTCTCCATATTGGGTGGGGATTTGTTATTATTAAAAGTAGCAAAGCCGGGATGTAAATTGTAGCATTTGAGCTGTGCATGAGAATATTGGAGAGAACGAGTTAAAGCTTTAGCTAATGTGGGAAGGTTTTGTGTTGCCAGTCACTTTGCTGCTGCTCCACATGAATACAGCAGGCTCTGCTTATGTGAAACAAAAGACTTTTAATTATCACTGAGTTTCTTTCCATCTGTATATAGAAATGCCTCGTAAAAACATCAGTTGAATTTTTAATTAGGGAAAAAAAAACTTGTAAAAAGTCCTTACAAGAATAAGAAACTCATTTAGTTCTTCTAGAGGAGTGGAAAGGGATGAGTGGAAGGGAAAACTCTTCAAAGATTGGAATTTCCTTTTTGTTTTAAAGAAATTAATTAGATTTATTTTTTTTTTGCCATGAAGCATTTCTGACTATTTTTTTAACTCTTCTGTAGAATCCTTTTATACTTGTGTAAAAAAAAAATCCCCAAACTTTTCTTTTTCAGAATTTTGACCCCAACCAGTAGCTTCCAAGATATTTGGACCCTCTATAACGTGCTCATAAGCAACGAGGTATGACACTTTCTTTAAAGTTTTGTCAGATACACTTCAGGTGCAGTTTTTTATCAAAAGTAGTTATGAGGTTAGCTGTCTCATCATTGTGCTTCCATTCAGCTAGAGTTTTGAAGATTTGCTCTTAGTTACTCAGTGTTGCACATTTTCAATTTATTTTTGCTTGCCCCCTACCAAAAGTTACTCGAATCTCCACTGGTATTTAAATTGCTTGCGTGACTTGCTGAGCACAACTTGCCTGTTGTGAATAACTTGCTGTGGAGAGGAGAAAGCCTTGAAGCTGAAGTCACCCAAATATCCTTGACTTAATAATTTTAAGCAGAAAGTACATTTCACTATGAAGAATAATGGCTGCAGCTCAGAGCAAAAAAGATAAATTGAAATTACCAGTTATTCATGAGTTTTAACTCATTTGTGCTGAAGGATTTTAAGAAGAGAAACTGAAATGAATGTTTGCAGTATAATAGAGAGATTTTCCATTTAGTATGTTACGTATTTCATATTTGCAGTCTTCCATACAGGAAAATAGTTTTGGGCCTGTACATATAGGGTGACTATATGGAATTAATGCAAATCAAAAGTTACTCTGTTTGCTGTAGAACCACGGGGTAAATTAAGCAGGGAGGAAGAATTGTTTAAGGTCTTTAAGATTTGCACAGGAATTGTTAAAAATCTCTCCCTCCCATTATATACAATCACCATTGTTAATTTGTAATATTAGATTTTATAATGCATAGCTTGACTTTTTTTTTTATATACTGTCTCAACTTGGAGCCTGTTAGGTAATATGTTAACCATGTCTGTTATACCAGCTGTGTAATTTTAATTGATATGTGACACTTGGTAAATTCCTGTGTTAATTCTTTGTTCTTTTGTAGATAAATAACAGTTTAAAATTCACTGCTGAGGAGCTGTATGAGTGTGTTTCACAAGAGATATATCGGTAAGCCAGTGACTGACCACATCAGATGGGTTTTGAGATAGCATTTTAGCATGTACTGTATTAACCTTTGAGATAGCATTTTAGCATGTACTGTATTAACCAAAGTACCGTAAGAGAAATTGTTTGGAAAATAAAAAAATCACTGTGGTAGGAGGAACATAGGGAAAATGCTTTAGGAACCTACTATTACAACAGAGCGGAATAAAACAGAAATTAAATTAGAGATGAGTCATCTACACAGTGATTTTCAGCTGTTTGACTTTGAGATGAGGTGTTGGGCTTTCTTTCCTCTACCAGTTTTGAATTCATGGCTTAGTAGCAGAGCCAGTATAATTCACCATTCATTATAAGGCAGGTTAGGGTATGAGAATGCATTTAAATGACTTTGATGGTTACTGAAATTTTGATTTGGTATTTCTTGTAACAGAACTTGTATGAGAACTTTGCTTAAATCTGCAGAGAAAAAAACCCTGCAGTTCTTGAGGTGATTTGAGATTGATTAAACTGTACCATAAAAACTGGACGTAGCTGCAGTCGCTGTGCCGCGCTGTGGCCATCATTTTTGAAGTCATACATTTAGTCACTGTATGTTACTAAGACATTTGTAAGTACAGTTAGAAAAGGAGAAAAACCCCTAAGATTCCAAGTACTCATTTCCATTTTAGGAGGCTTTTTTTACAGTTCAGTCACAGGAAAATAAGTGCTGTGTTGTACAGCTGAGTTAAAGGTTTACAGTTGAAAACTTTAATCTAAAAATGATTGTCATGAAACCCTTACAGATCTTTATTGTAAAGATTCTGGCTCATAAAAGGTTTCTTTCTGAATTTGTGTAATTGAGGGCTTGTAAATCCAGGGTCTGTGTGGTTTTTAAAATGCTATAATACTTTTTTAAAAGAAATGGATCATGAATGATAAAAGACAAGAAGATATTTTCTTTGATGTTGCTGTTACATGGATATGAGGGAGCTGTAACTTGCCAGGGTATGCAGCATGGTTCCATCAGCTTTGTAAAAGCCTTGCAGATAATTTTAATCTGAGTGGGCAAATTATTCTAAAAAGCTTTCCTTTGCTTGGGTGGATACTGATTTCCTAAATCTTCTGTAAATCTCAAAGTGCTAATTGCTAGGTCAGGGGAGGAAAGTTATGCAGGAAGGGAGAGATTTAATCCTAGAATGCTTTGGGTTGGAAGGGACCTTAAAGATCATCAAGTTACATCCCCCTGCCATGGGCAGGGACACCTCCCACTAGAGCAGGTTGCCCAAAGCCCCATCCAGCCTGGCCTTGAACACTTCCAGGGATGGGGCATCCACAGCTTCTCTGGGCAACCTGTGCCAGTGTCTCACCACCCCCACAGGAAAGAATTTCCTCATGATACCTTACCTAAATCTCCCTAATTGCAATTTAAAACCATTACCCCTTGTCCAATCACTACACTCCTTGATAAAGAGTCTCTGCAGTTTCTTGATGTCTGAAAGATGTCCCGAGGTCCGTGTTTTATCAGAAAGCCTGAAAAACTTGGAATATTGTTGTGAATTCTGTATGCTGTAGTAGAGTTCATGGCAAAACCAAAAATTCTCAGCAGAAGTTTGATTTTTCTGCCTGAGTGGCACAGGGTGACGGTGACTTTTCTGTTACATGTATCTTATGTCCTTTGAAAGCATCTAAAGCAATTAAAGCAAAGACTTAGATCAGTTGCGATAAATTCAATCCACAGATTTTCAAAGTACTGCTTACGTCTAATTGCTCTTCTCAGCTACTACAGCAATGAAACTATTTGGTATTACAGAAATGAAGTCAAATATGACTCCACTCAATAAAGCAGAAAGGCTAAATGAGATTTTTAAAAGCCCTCAATTAAAAAGGGATGTTCCAAAAGCAAAGACAAAGGAAAGGAGACTGCTTGAAGGCAGGCTGAATTACTTGTGCTTTGGCAGGAACATGCTGAACAATGTGTTCCCCCTGCCTTCAATCACCAGTGAATGTTTTTACTTCAACCTGGCCTCTGAATTCTTTGGGAGACACGTTCCTGTCCAGGATATTTGTACTCTGACTGTTCTGTTTTCAGGGTGTTCTTGTCTTGAAATTTTCATCCAAAGGGTTTCTTCTCATCTGGAGAAGGAAAAGGACTACTTGGAGCTAAATAGCTGAAGCTACATGCACTATTCTCACTGCTTTCCTATCACTAAGTGGTACTTCAGGCTTTGATATCACACCAGTGTTTAGAAGACGCCATCCAAGGACTAGGGTCCCGATCTTTAGGCTAGAAATGGAACAAAAAACCTGACCATGTTGCAGATCCACTCTAAACAGCTTTTTACATCTTCAACAAATTCACAAAATAAGTTTTTCTGAACTTACCTACTAGTTGCTGGTAGATTCCAGTCTTTAGCTCATAGATCTGAGATAAGTCCCCTTTCCTTATGTCCTTTGAGACTGAGATGTGGTGAGAGCAAAGCCCTGTAAGAGGAGGGAGGAGAGGGGATACGAGAAAGGTAGCAAAGGGCAGAACTGACCACTGGGTTTGTCCTTGGTACAGATTCTTCAGTCCTGATGAAGTGGGTTTACAGAAATTCAAGGCTGGTGAATCTTAACTGGAATGAAGTTTTTTGCCTTCTGAATAGTGGGAACACACCACAGTCCTGAGCTGCTTCAGTGGAAAAATTAGGTAGATTAAGGGAGGTTTGGTTAAAGCCTTTGTTTCTTCCTCCATCCCTTCTCATTCAAGTGTGCACTGCGGGCCATAGGGCTGCTGGACTGCAGGAAGAGTTTTAGAGAAGTCCCTGTGGGGTTTTTATGGTAGGCAGCTAATGTGAAGGCTTAAAGTTACCCACTTAGTATTTTCTGTGGCTGTTAAATTTTCACTGTTGAGTAGTGACCAGTTTGTATCATTTAGTAAATGACAAGGTGCAGTTCCAAGCTGCAACAGGGTAGGCTTAGGCTGAACATTAGGAAAGAGTTTTTCACAGAAAGAGTGGTCAGACCCTGGAACAGGCTGCCCAGGGAGGTGGTTGGGTCCCCATCCCTGGATGTGTTCTTTTGAGAAGGTACCCTTTGGAATACTAAAGTTACAGAATGTTTTTCTGTCTAATCAGGTTCAGATTCCTCTCTTGAAACAGATAATACATAATACATCAGTGTAAGCAAGAGATGTATTTGGTGTGTAAATACATCATATATAAATGTAGGAAAGATGATTTGAACTGAACCTTCCAAAATCCTCATTCTGTCATGAAAGCAGCTATAAGTGACATTCCAATGCCAATTATTTTTTTAAATGACCATTGCATAAAACAATGAAAAGCAAAAAGTGACAAAAGAGCTCTGCCTTTTCCCTGAGTTGTGGTTTGGCTCTTTTTTTTTTAAGGTGGTTCTAAAATCCTTGATTTTGGCGGCTTCAGAGCACAAGTCACTGCTGCTTATTGGGTTTTATGGTAATTGCCTTTCTGATTATACCCATCACAACTGCATAGTTTGTCTTCTGCCATATCCCTTTTTAGTTGAAAATTGTATTAAATTGTATTCGGATTCAGGACAACTGGTTTTGGGCTTTGCAGCCACTTTCCTCGCAGGAATGCAACAACTAATTCCTAGTAACTGCTCAGGGGTTACATTTGGCTGCAAATACTGGAGAAGAGCCCGCAGACACCACGCAAGAAGGACAAAGGTGTAGAGCAGTTCCTTCTCACTGGTACCTCCTGTGCCAAGGGGCTGTTGGGAGGGTGAGAGCGGGCAGAAGGGATAGACAGTTTTGGGGGGGGGGACATAACTGTGTGCCCCTTTTCCCCAGGGAGGGGGGGGGGGCAAAGGGGAACTTTTACCCTCTTGCTTGTACGAGCATGACGTGTAAGAACACAGAAATCTGTGCAAGTTGTTTAAAATAACCATTTGTTTTTAACTTATGCACGGGGTACTTCTTTAAACTTAAGAATTCAGCTGCCTTACCTCTAGTTGATTTATTTTTTTCCTTAAGTGCAATAGCAAATGTTTGCCAAATACTCTAGCTTAAGTCTAGAAATGAGGATGATTTTTGTTTTCTGGCCGTTTACCATTTAAGGAGTGTTACCCATTTAGCACTAAGTTCAATTAAAAAACCTGAGAGCAGGTATTTTGGCAACTTTTACTGCCGGGGAAAAAGGCAAACTGCACAGGGAAGACTGGTCAAACTGTGTGAGCAAATCAGAACCCAGTAAAACCGCAGTGGTTCGGCGTCTGCACAGGGTTTTTATGAAACTGGACACGGGGAAGTGACATCCTGGCTCTGGTCGTTTTGCCAACACTTTGGGAAGTGCTCTGGAAAAGGGAAGCTTTGTTTCGGTGTCTTTCAGAACGCTGAAACGGAGAAGGTTTTTGTGTGTGGAACTGGAGCGGCTGCTCTTTGAAAATGCAGCACCGTTTGACAGCTCCGCCGTATGTTCCAAACCAGGAATCCCTTTGGTTACTCTAAATAGTGTGGGGTTTGTTTTGTTTCTTAAAAAAAAAAAATAGTGCTTTTTTTCTCAGTGCAGGTGTCCCCGCAGTGGGTATGTGACTGCAAGTCCTGTTAGGAGTAGGTAATTTAACCAGTATTTAACTTGTACCAGCATAAGCTTGTCCAGTGTTGTCTCTGACAGGGGACACTCTGCAGAATATTAGACAAATTACAGAAGTGGGGCAAGTGCAAGAGGAAGAGGAGTAGCTGCACCCAGGGAAGATTGAAGTCACATTATCCCAGAACCCTAAAATCTGTCTCTGACCATCTTATAACTGTGGATAGAACTTGGTTTCTATCCATAAGCGAGGTGTAAACCTATAGGAAACAACGTATAGCTGGCTTGCAGCTTAAACACATTCAGTAAAAACCAGTAGAGTTTTACATTATTTGAAGGCTCAGTTTGGGTTGAGAAGACTGAAGTAATTGGTTGGTTTCGTGGCTCTCGCATTGTTGCCTTCCAAAGCTGTGATTGTAGGATGGAGCTGGGGACAGGTGATGGTTAGTGAGCTCTCTCCTAAACTTGGCCTTTGGCTTGAAAGATAAAAAATCCATCTGGATTTCCAGAGGTGCCGGGTATTCTCTGCTTTTGACAGAGTTAAAGCCTGGTATTAGAATCCCTTTGAATTTTGTTTTCAAGGAATACACTGAAAGATTGCTGGCTATAAAACGGGGCCATCGTGTCCCGATAACATTTGTATCTTCTCTTTTTCCAGAGAAAGACTGGAAGTCGGCTGCTGCCAGTTGGCCCAGCTGGAACACACCATTAAGCAGTGTCAGGCGTCGGCTCACGCGGAAGCCAAGAGCAGGGGCTGGCTGTGACTCCTGGGTTGAAGGTCTGGAGCCACGGTGCTCGTCCCCTGCGTTTCCCTTGTCCAAACAAAGTCAAACTCCTGTGGCGTGTGTGAAGGAAATACTTGAGGAGCCTAAAACCTGCCTCCTTTTTTCTCGATGGTGCTCTTTTGTATCAAGTTGGAGGAAAAAAACCCAACCCAACGTTACGTATGTACATTAAACATCTGTATTTCTGCTAAGAATGGGAAGGCAGCAGGATTCTTCTCTTGAGTGAGGGTCCCTGGCTTGATACAGCTGGTTTGGGGTACAGCAGGGGTGCTGGGCTGCTCTTCCAGGTGTCCCTGCTGGGAGCTAGGTCTGTTAATGGATATATTGGAAAAAAAATCCATGCAAGGTGTTTGCAAGTGAGAAAATACTCTCTTGGGACACATTGGGGTGTGGAAGGAGTGAAAGGAAAGCGGCTGAATCCCAAGGCAGATACCCAGGGTGGCAGCTGCCGCTACGGGACACAGCGGGCTGGCACACAGGGCCAGGGTTACGTGTCCTGCGTAGTGAGCTTTATAAGGCTTAAAAAAGTATATAAAATGGGGAAAGAATTGGATTGATGCTTATATTTTAAAAAAAAAAAAAAGCCACAAAACTCAGCCTTGTACAGGTATGTTTGTGCTGGACCTCTTTTCCGAGAAAAGGGATGCTTTTCCTTTGGTAAAAGACCTACTGCATCTTCATACAACGGAAACTCGCTTTTGGAGAAGGCCTCAGCGTTCTCTTCTGGCACCGTCTCTTGTGAAGGCACAAGCTGTTTTCCCCCCCTCTGTGGGTTGTACTCCAGAGCTTGTCTCATCTCTGCTCTCCGGGTGACATCTCCCTTCTCTGAATGTATTACTTGTTGCTTTCCAAAACTACTTTTAAGTCCATGAAACTTTCTAAAAGCCATTTTCAATGCTGCTGTAGCCTTTAAAGCTACCTCTTCTGTGTATGTATTTGTACAGAGATGAGCGACCAGCAAAGTTCTAGAAGTGTTTATTTTGATATTAACTTTTGGATGTATTTGTAAAAATCTTAATTGTAAAAATCTAATTTATTGCTACAGTAAACAGCAGTTAATTCTACGCGGCAGCCTGGCTTTCAATAGCTCTATTTTCACTTTGCCCAATGACTGGGGATGCAAGTCTGATGTTGCTCTTTCCCTCAGCCCCTAGAAAGTCAGAGGGCAGTGGGCTGGTAGAGTTACTCTTGGAGCAAGATCTGCTTGAAGGACTACTTGCATCAAAGTTGTTACCCCCCCAGGTTGTGGAATAAGTCTGTTGTGCTCCAGTAAGCATCACCTCGGCAATTTCTATCATAAATGTAGAAGCTGCACCACCTTGGGCACCTACTTTCGATAGACTTCAGGGGCACAGAACCAAGACACATTGAGACAACTCCTTTGTTCCCCTCCTCCAGACACTCCCTGGTCAAGCACAGCCAGCTTTACAGCTTGGAATGATGTTTTCCTTCCCCCCCCCTGTGCCCCACCAGGATGTAGAAGTCTGCTCCCACCCCCACTGCAGCAGGATGGCCTCATGTGACATAACCCCTAGTTCCCAGTGTTGGGATCAGACCCAACTCAAAGCAGTAAACTAAGAACGTGATGAGGACTGAAGCGAGCACCAGTGGGGCAGCTGAATTTCCTAAAGCTACTTATTTATGCTGAGGACCACAGCTGAGTATCACAAACCCTCCTGTTCAAGGAAAGGACACAAAGACACATCACAGCAATCTGGTGGTGCAAGGATTTCCCAGAAGGTACCTTTAATGTGTTTGCAGCAGCAGCAGCAAGCGGTCAAGTGCTAGTTTTGGCACCAGGAGTTAGATGTGCAGCACTACACATTAGACACCGAGTCATCCTAACCGACGCTTTATCCAACCCCATAGAGAAAGTGAACTAAAACATAGTACTATGAGCACATACAGAATCAAGTTATTTGTGTTCTACCCCACTTTCAGTTTGCAGTATTAGAAAAATAAACTTAAGCCTGTTACTGACCAGATGAATACATTGTCATTGCCGACTGGCAAGAGTTTAAAAACCATGAGAAACCCCCCCCCCCACCTAAGTGTTTGGTTTACAAACATTAGCTCCCCCCCTAGTAACAAAACTGCTGTACAGAAAGCACCCTCCCCCTTTTCCCCAGCCCAGACAAACCCCAGCTCTCTTCTGAAGGAAGGTGTTGGGCACTGAGTTGCAGTAAAGTGTAGCAGAGGCCAAAGCTGAGCAGCTCCCGCGCAGTGGTGCGTTGTCCCACTCGGGCTCTATGGATTCCAAGGTCATCTCTTTGCTTCAATAACCATTTATCTGCCATTTCCACATCAACAGATAAAAGACTCTGCTGACTGTATAAAAACTGTTATAAAAAGGCAATCGTAAAAGAGAAGGTATTGGCAGGCATGTCAGCTTTTTTTTTTTTAATAAAAAAAATAGCCATTATATCTATTTAAATAAGGCTTCTTGTTACAGATTCTTCCAGTTACTGAAGGAAAACAAGGCCTGATGAAAAAAAACTATCCCCCATATACCCTATACTTCCTGTCCTAAGAACACAGCCTACAGGAAAAGTCATTTAACGTGCAAAGTCACAAAACAAACACTGGGGGAAGCTCCTGAAATGATATGCCCCATCTTACTTCTCTTGCATTATCTTCAAAATCTTAAAAAAACAAAAACCAACCCCAAAACAATAACCACCACAAAACAAACCCTATGACAAAGTTCCAAAATACACAAAAACCCCTTCATCTTGATTTTTCTTTCCAAAACAAGTATGTACAGCACATTAATATGCAATATGCAAAAGCTCTGTGTTGCTGTTGGCAACATCTACGCCCTCCCCAACCCTATTCACACGTGTACCTCTACTGAAACACAATTACATCACTAAGCCTGTTAGTTTGAAAAGGGAATTTAATTCACTTAAAACTTGTAAATTTTTGTGTAGGGGCTCCACTCGTTGGACTCTGGATTGTAAACTTCCACCGTGTTCAAGAATTCGTTGCCATCAAACCCCCCAACTGCATAAATAGTGTTGGCCACCGTGGTGATGCCAGCGTTGCTCCTGGGAGTGGTCATACTCCCCATCATCTTCCACTCGTTCTTAGCAGGGTCGTACATCTCCACGCAGCTCACCGCGTGGGAGCCATCGAAGCCCCCACCAACAAAGAGTTTTCCTAGCAAAAGGAAAGGAAACAAAGTGAGTGCTTGGCCGCTAAGCCCCAGCTGTGCCACCAGACCCAGCCTCCTTTCTGGGGACACAAACTGAGCCGCAATGGACTTCTGCCTTACTGGAGGTTTGCAGTTACAGGCTTGACCTGCTTTAGGTCTCTTCATCATTAGACCTCGACTGGAAGTTATTTCAGAGTAAGCAAATTCAAATGGATGCAGTTGTTGAAGCTGCACGGTGCTGTTTTGAAAAGAAAGATGTGGGGCAAATGCCCCAAAACAGGAGTTTTTCATTGTTTTTGGTC
>VXBJ01002386.1:442260-515513 GCA_013400055.1 Nycticryphes semicollaris
CAGTTTTTAATTAAACTGGGAGACATAGCCTGGTTCTTACTGGACTGCTTCCTCCTTGAAAAAGAACACAGCTTTGTATTCTACTTGCAGTTGTAGCTTAACACAGAAAATTCCTCAAGCCGGAGAGGCTGCTTGAGCCCACGGAAGCCTACCGTCACGAACCGCCACTCCAGCTCCTCGCCGAGCCACGTTCATGGGCGCCATCAGGGTCCAAGTGTTATTCTCTGGGTTGTAACGCTCCACGCTGTTCAGGCAGTTCCACGACTCCGCTCCTCCAATGATGTACAAATACCCGCCCAGCTCACACACTGCAGACTGGTGTCTCCCTGCAGGCAAACGCCAGGGGTTACAGCCCGGCGCGGAAGTCGGGCACTAACAGGATGCCACAGCAAATGAAATTTAAACAGGCTTTTTGTTTGGTTTTAAACCCACTGTTTTGTTTCCCCCCTCACCCTTTCCAAATCTACGGAGCAAACTTACGGATATTAAGGGGAGCGCAGCTGGTCCAAGATTTTGTTATGGGATCAAACACATCACAGTTCTTAAGTCCCTTTTGGCCATAAGGATCTGACCCGCCGACAATGTAGAGTTTTCCATTCAGGGCACACACTCCTATTCATACAGGAAAGAGTTAACAGGTAAGCCAACACATGAATAGATTTGAAAAAAAAAACAAAACCCCACCACCCACCAGTCGATCAAGAGCAGACGTGGTACCTGCGTTGCAGCGATTGGTTCTCAGTTCCGGGACAGGAGTCCAGTCATCTATCTCTGGCTCATACATCTCCCCACAGCTCAAGTCATCTGAGTGACCGTTTGATCCACCCACAACATAGAGCTGCCCCTAAATGGCAAAAACCAATACCCGCTTCACGTCTACGTTCACAAGGAGTCAAACCATTAGCACTTCACTAACCCTGTAACCACAATTAAGCAACTTTTGTCACCAGTTTGTAAAGTCTGCCCTGTGTGTCCCACCTACATTTACATAATTTCCCTCTCATCTCCACCCACCACACACCATTAAAACCGCCATCTGGAACCGAGCTCTTGGTGTTCTCATCGGTGCAATGAAAGTCCAAGCGTCCTTTTGTGGATCGTAGCATTCCACCGTGCGCAGACACTCCTCTCTGTTATATCCCCCTAAAAGCAGAAGGTTAGAGGGTATCACATTTCCAAAGACCAAGTGCTTTGACGTTCAAGAACGCTGGTTCCTATACGGAGTGTAGGCATTTACAGAAGCCACTGTCCCCCCAGCCTGTCCCCAGGGGAGCAAGTTGTTGGAAGACTCACTACTGTTTCCTTTACCTGCAGCGATCAGTTTGCCGTCCAGTTCAGCTGTGCCCAGTCCGGACCGAGCGTACTGCATGGGAGACATGGGCTTCTCTATGATATCGTTTGGTTGAAGCTCAAAGCTCAGACTCTTGAGCAGTCGCGGGGTGCTCGTGGGGGAGCTCTGGGGGCTGTTACGACCGTGCAGGAATATCACACACAACACGCCGTCCAGAACAGCAAGACACAGGTAGGTGTTACCTGTTGGCAGGAGAAAAGGAGAGACCACCAAAATAATAAGATTTTAGGTGAACACCTAAAGGGTCTCCTGCTTAGGCTGCTCTCCTCAGAAGTGTGACAACTTTTATTTTTTCTGATTGCTAGTTCCAAGTGATAGTCTAGTTACTGAAAAATACAAGTTTTAGAGTATTAATACAGTGCTCAAAGGCTGTAAGTCAGCAATCTAAAAACGTGTTGGGAGACAAGACTCCTCACACCCAGACAGCAATTAGCTCTGTTAATTGACCACGGACTGCCTAGCTCCTTAGGACTTTCTGGGTAAATTATACACACCATGGGATCTGGGATGGCCCTGTCCGTAAGCAGTCAAGATGTAAGCAATCCCAGTTTGGCCCCAGTTATGGTAGAAGTGTCCCACAAATTACTGGGCAAATTTCTCTTGGCTTGTATCTTCAGTAAGAAAAAGCCCCTCTGCTTTTCTTGCAGATGTTGAAGGAAATCCCCGGGGAGGGGGAGGTGGTAGGGACACAATACCAGGCGCATCTTTTAGACAAGCCCTGCCCCGGTTACTCACTTGAAGTCTTCTCTGAAGCAATGATTTTCCACTCGTGTTTAGGACTCTGAACAGTAGCATTTGGAGAAAGACTTCCACAGGAGCTGCTACTAATCTGCTTGTGATCATTCTCACGTGGTGGCTTCTTCTGCAAAACCAAAAGGCAGCTACAGAAACCTAGCCAGAGACTACACCTCCTTCTACCTTTGCTTCTCTGAGCACAGACCTAACTGTTCAAGAGAACACTTTGCCGCAGCTCCGCAGAGCGTCATTTATAGCACACCTAAGTGTTCACCAGAGTATCTGTTGCCTGCTCAGCAACAGTGGCCAAAACCCACCCTACACCTCATCTAGCTACTCAGGTCATCCTGTAACGGCACCTTTATACTGCTGGTGTCTGACTACAGGTCGGTTAAAATTCTTAGAAGAGAGGAGGATGTGTCAGCGGCAGGATTTACAAATACAAGCAAAAACCTACATCCATTTGGAGAGAACTGATCTACACACTAGAAGCCTCACTTGCAAGCACTGCTTCTGGAACTGGAGTTAATTATATAATGCTATTTGGAAGTGAATTAACTACTCTTTTCGTTCCCTGAAGACAAATCAATTTCGCCTCAGTTCCTCTCTGTGCTCAGATTGGCTGTTTCTTGGATTTTACTCCCTTGATACTTCCCACTAACAGGAGATTTCTGCTTTCTTCTCCAATTAAATTCATACTGTAGCTTACATTATTTTGCTTAATTAAGAAAACACCCAAAATTTCACGTTTCAGATTATACTGCACAGTTCAGGCTTTTTCTGACCCATAAGAACCATATACAGAAAGTTAACCTTCCGTCTGTTCTGTTGAGCAGCAGCAGCATTTGTGACCACAGCACCAAGTCTGCAACACTTGCTCAGTTCCCTGGAGCCTGATCTCTATGGAAACTCTCATCAGGCTTCTGAAATACATCATCTCACTCACAGATAACCTTCCAGAGAAGAGTTTGACAGCTCTACTCAGCTCACCATGAAAACCAACTCATTTGTGGATAGCATTTTTTGCTGTTTCTGAACCTTCCCCCAAGTAAGAGCTTACTCTCTTATCCTTACGTTACCTGGACAGTCACAGAAATCCCAAACTTTTCTACTACAAAAAGGTTAAAATTTTTCCTGAACTGTCATCTACGGTTTTATGGTGTTAGTTTAGAACTTGTGACGAATTTCTAGTGTTGGCAATTCTTATTATCAGAAAAGGATTTCAAAAGGAGGAGGTAAGAACTTTTTTGAAAAACAAAACCAAAATAAAAAAAAAGAGAAACTTTTTGGGTATTTACCTCCCAACTTTTAAGTACTACAAGGAATAGTTTCCAAAGGTGGTAAAATCTGTGAAGGCTTACTAAAGACAATTAAGAAACTGGTAAATTAGCTGGCTTTTCATCTTCTTCTCTTTTCACTTCTAAAAATCCATGTTCCGGGATGGACAGTATTTTACATAAACATTAGCTAAAAATTTCAAGAAGTATACTTTTGTATCAGCACCCACCACTGTTATGAGTTAAAGTATTACAATGTATTTACTTCCAACTCCGTGAATTTAAAAACCTTCATTCCTCTAAAGCAATTGATAATTTACATCTATTGGCCCTTGGTTATTCTTTGCTTCATAAACAGCCTCCCTGTGCCAAGCTGTGCATTTGCCAGTCCTTGAGAATTACTATTACCTGGCCAGAACTAAAATAAAGAAAGAAATGAATAAAAAAATTATCATCTCAAAAAGCACTAGACTGATTTGTAGGCAACGCATCAGCCGTCTCTAGAAACAAAAGTTAGCTCCTGCTGCCTTTTTAAACTCTCTTGCACTTTACCAGTGCAGCTGAACAAAAGAAACGGACGCTGGCAGCTGAAGGATTAGAACTTATGTCTGGAATTTTTTTCTCTGCCAAAATTTAACAGACACATAAGCCATTCTCCACTGCAAGCCAGAGTCAGGGATTCTTTACAGTCTCTTGAGCGTCTCCACAAAGCCACAGCTGACTTGCTACAGCTGACTGCTTTTCTACCTCTTCCTTCTAACAGTCTAAGATTTATTTTGAAGTCTAACCCAAAAAGCACTTAGAGTCAGTCTGCCAAAAACAAAAAAAAACCCCAAACCCAACATAAACAGAGACTGGATCATCACCTCCAGCAATTTTGAGAAAGATACTTCCTTGTCACTTATTTCTCCATTAAAGCTACTGCTGCTTTCTCTGCTTCATTACACAAGACTTCAGGTGTGCTGTAAACTGCTCCAGTCTATCGGGGGTTACCTCAGACTGTCTGCAATTTGTACCTGCACAAACTGAATGTGGTCATCATCACTGCCATACACCTCAGCCTGTCCATCTAGCAGATTTCCATCAAGCAGCTTGTGATCAGCTGAGTAGTACAGCGTTTGAACCTGCAAAAACAACAACAGAATACCCATGTGGCTACCGTCTCCATTGCTACTCAGCTACAGGCAGGTTACAAAAGGCAGTCGCCAGCATACTTCTCGTCAGCTCATCTCAATCTAGCAGAATGCAAAACTAAAAGGAAGCAGATGTCATGGTGGCAATCTTCAACATTGGATGAAGGCTCCTTACTTTCTCAGCTTGAGAGAAATCTTCGTTTTCCAAGGACTTCTGCTGTTTCTCCAGCACAGAAACATTAGACAAGCAAGATGCACATTAATTTGCAGAATTACACAAATTCACATTCTCATGCAAGCATTTTCGTTATCCCCGCAAACAAGCTTTCTGCTTTGAAAAGTACACTTATTTATCTCGATCAAAAAAAGCTAAAGAGAAGCCAACAGTGGATTCAGAGTATGGGGATGAGGGACGACAACACAAATTCAAGCTCTGGAGGAAACTGTTGTCCACAACTAAACATCAGATCCAACCACTTCAATGAAATGCATCTGAATTTCAACACGATCAAAGGTTTTAAAATTAGTTTTTCCAAGAGGAAATACACACTTCAGAATATATGACAGTATCAACAAGTACTTTTGTGTATTCAAGTGATGCCAAATATGTATCGTGCTTCTAATAACAAATTGGGAAAACGTTGATGTTCTATGGGTTTTTGTAAAGCCCGTTCTCTCTGGCCAATTAAGAATGGAGATTCCCCGCTCATTTGTCTATTAAAAACTGCCCAGGCTACATCTAGTATCAGTATTTATGAGTAAAGCCATTTAATAACACACAACTTAAAAGAATGTATCCTGTAAAGGAGTAAGTAAACACCATTAAATCATCATCATCGTTCTCTGCCCACAGCGGATTTTCTTAGGAGAACTGGGGCAGGACTGCTGCTTCTGTACGTGTCAATACACTTGAGGTTTCTTCTTGGTTCTTCAGCCTTGGTATCCTAGTTTTGTTAATAAACCTATGGGGAGATAAACCAACGGGGAGGAACAACCATTAGAAGCTTTTACCTACTTTGCATTTACAAGCAAAACCTGCAAAGGAAAACATCAAGAATCTACAGCAAGTTCCAGTTCTACCTCCCCAGTTCTAAAGCAAGATAATGCCACTTGGAGGTTACTGTACAGCACATAGTGAGCAAAAAAGGAAAGCGGAAGACCAGACTGAACAGTTCATTCAGCTCACCTGAACACCCCCCCAGTTTCACAGCTTAGGGGTACCTACAGTAAAATTTAAATTCTTTAGGGTCATAGTTTAAAA
This sequence comes from Nycticryphes semicollaris, assembly GCA_013400055.1. Lineage (NCBI taxonomy): Eukaryota > Metazoa > Chordata > Aves > Charadriiformes > Rostratulidae > Nycticryphes > Nycticryphes semicollaris. The sequence continues at coordinate 448,018 of VXBJ01002386.1, forward strand.
AGTGAAAAAATAAAAGAAATTAAAAGAAAAAGGGATCATCCTTCATATTGATTCTTTTTAAAAAAATACAAAACCAAAACAACACAGATGTTTAATCCCATTTTCTTAAAGACTAACCTCTTCCATTAGATCTTCCAGACTGTCTCCATTCTCCCAGATGCTGCGCTGTACCCAGTTGATTACCTTTGTGTACAATTTGCCATTGCTAGGTAGGCCAACATTGTCTTCCAGCATCACTTCAAGCTTGAATTAGAAGAGGAAAGGATGACTTACTCTACAGGTATTACCCTTGTATTTGTAGCACGCTGTACTTTCCGTAGTGAGCTTTACTCTCGCTCTACCCCACAGCTAGAAACCACCACCTAGGAGGAGCTTTCAGCCTGAAACTAGGGAGCACATTTAAGTACAACTGCAGTTATCTTTTACACTGAGGAAGGATGGTAGTATGTATTCTCGACACTCAAGGTTCACAGCAGTATGTATATCACACAGTTCCAGAACGTTTACGTTATTGGTAAGAGTCAGTGCACCAAGTCTTCCTGCTCCCACAAAGGAAGCCATAGTAGTTGCTCCTCGGGTTGATTACGGGAATCGCGTACCAGAAGGAAGTCTACAAACTTCAGCTAACCTTTAACCGTGGGAGCTTGAGAAATTCTTCCTGTTCTGAAATCTGTAAAAGATGTTCCTGAATGTAGCCATCGATCTTGTTCAGCAAACGTGAGTCTCCCATACAACTTGCGAAGTTCCGGTAAGAGATACAGCTCTGAACATCCATCTTGGAGAGCAAGTAGTCACCACAAACCTTTTAAGAAAAAAGGCTGCCTCTTAGTTTACAAGTAGACAAGGTGTTTTAATACGTTTAAATTATCCACCCCAGCATACAGCAACAGCTGTTTTCTAACTGCAGAAAGGTCATTGCCTGGTGTCATCCCTCCGAGAGAGCTGCAAAGGAAACGTTGCCTTCCACAGAAATACACGTACATTAAAAGAGAAGAGTTGTACATTCAAGAGCTACTCACATATACTCGGACCCCCTGCTTTTCTATTGAACTTCTGTTTAAAACCACTTCCCTGCAGTCAAGTGAGGAATCCCATTTGCAGCAAGAGTAAGTATTTCTAGAGTCCAGCTCTACCAAACCTATGTTCAGGACTGTACGAATTACTCCTTTTTTTCACTTACCACTGCCACAGATCTACAGGTTTAATTATGCCCCTAACACAACCAAGGAAACCAACGTTAACCTGAAGCTAATTAACCAGCTACGATTCAGAAGCCGTTTTGCTTATACGGGTGCACAAGCACAAAACTTGAATTCAGAGACCCATTCAGCACAAAGATAACACAAATGGAAGTGATATATACTGATGTCACTCAAATCAATACACGCTAACAAACAGGTAAAGAATCTCAGCCTCTGAACACTTTTTCCACAGAAGAATATTATTTTTTTTTTTGTCACATTAACACCAAAAAGCATGGTTCTGTCAGCCTGAGAAAGCAGGATGGACTTCTGGAAGAGCTTAAAACTGTACCTGCTTAACTCTCTCCATCTTCAACTTCTTTGCTGCAGAGTATACATCTTTCACCAGTTCTTTATCAGCTTTTAACCTATTAAAGACAGACATTTATCTTCATTATTTTGATTTTTTCAAATTAAAATCTACTGTCTCTAGTTTCTGTGAAAACGACTTACTGAGCAGTATAGGCATAATTCAACAGAACTTCAACAGCTTCTGGATTGAGATCATCAAATTTAACATGGGAAATTCCATGAGAATCACTATCACTATTGAAGATTTCAAACAGGTAGGGGCTGCAGCAAGCTAGCACGGCTCGGTGCGCCAACATCTCATGTCCACATACCTTTATTTAAAACACAAATAAAAACCCCACATGTTGGTAAGAATGTTTTTAAAGTATGTTTGCATTATAATAATACAGGCCTATCGAAGTGGATGTCACAGTCCACATCAATTTTTCAAATCAATAGTCTCCAATCCAGGGCAGCAGACAGTATTACACAGTGTAACAAGAGACCCCACCACATTCAGCCGTCGCACTCAGACCGAAAAAAGTTACCTGGAGACGGACATCGCAGAACTGACCGCTTTTACGTAAGGCATTTAGTTTGGCAACAGATGACTCAATGAAGTTTTCATCTTCAAACATCAAATACCCATTAGGAATCATTTTGGTGTTGGGTCTGGCTGCAACCAGAATGTATGACATTTAGAGACAAAACATTTTCCTTCAGTACAGAAGTACTATTGCAGTGTTTGCAAACCAAACATTCACGGGGAATTTAAAAAAACAAACTCAAAAAAAAAAAAAAAGCCTAGAGAAATACTACTGCTGATGAGCACGTGTTGAAAACAACCATTTGGATTGACTGGATTAATGATTTTCAGAGACCAAAGCCACAACTTTTACCTTATCTACATCACTTTAGTAGGTACCAGCTCCACAGGTGCGTGCTGAACCTGTGCTAGCTCCATGGGAGCAAGTTGGAAACCACAGCTTCATTTCCCTCTACACAAAGATCAGATTTGGTTGACTCACTGCTATTTTCTGCTCACTGTTTGAAATTTGACATACTGGTCAGCTTCATTTTTTTGCACAGACCCAACAACAAGCTACACTGAAATACAGAACTGAGAATGTAAAGGAATAGTGAAGTAAAAGAATAGCTATAGAAATATTTTTTTGTTTAGTTTTATGAGTAATGACTTAATTAAATATTTTGGAGTAGCTGGAAGTCATGGAAGAACATTAGCATCAAAAAAACAGAATGAAATACATTCTGAACAACGACCATCGTGAAGGTAAAACAAGCCTCCCTGAAGATCTTACTCATATACAAACAAACCACCTTAAGTAAGTTGGACCAAGACTCAAAAAATAGCTTCAGGAAACAAACTTTTGAATTTGGAAACATTATATAGGTCATTTAATTGATTTATTTTTTTTTTTTTATAGCTACTCACTTTTAGGAATAGCCCACTTTACAAACAGGAAGTTAACTAAGAATACTAAAATATGACCCTGAAGTAACTTAATGAATTTGAAATAATAATTAATAATAATATTTTAAAACCATACATCAAATTTGTAAGTTTGAGCTGATAACATGACATTTTAGAGGAAAGAATACATGGGATGCTACTAACATTACCAGCAATAATTTATATTTCCATCTGAAGTTAAAGAAAATCCTGAAGATCACACTAAACAAGGAAAGCACAAAAATAGAACAAGGGCATAGCAGAAATCAGTAATAAAACCAGCAAGCCCCACACAAAATAGTTCTAGTGTTAATCCACTTATTTTAAATTCACTTGTTACTGAAAGCATGTCACTCTAAACTGGAAAGAATAATCTTACAAAGATTTTATCCATTTGTATACACTTTCCTATTTTGTGTTTTATCAAAAAAAAGGAAAGAAGGGCACAGAGTTTTGGCAAAAGTATTAACTATTGTACACAAGGCCAACAGTACCAACTCACCTAGCAAATATATCACTGTAAATTTTTCACTGGGAGATCTTAAAATAATCCAATAGTATCACTGTGTTAAAACAGAGCACTTCAGTTTCAGTATCTTCTGGCGGGGAAGATGTTTGTTGAAATTGAAAAGCAGACGTGTCTTAGTAGCTGCAATATGGATTCCAAAACTATCAGGCTTGAAGATGATGTAATAAAGTCCTTAAGAGCTATAGACATGAATTTCTTCTGTGATAATCATGCATCATAATCTGCAATAAAGGAGAAGTTATCAGGTAAGGACATAAATATTTCAGATGAAACTTCCATAGTGTCTTAAAGTAGAAGTTCCTGACCCAAACAAACAAATTTTTCTTCCCAAAAAAGGAAACAGCCTGAAAAATCCCATATTGACACCAATACAATTTCGTGCCTAACAGGAAGTCAACCACATCGATTTTTATACCCACAGAGACAAGAAAGTGTCTAAATTAGCGCTTAGAGAAAAAGTTAGAACAGCTGAATCCCATTTTTAGCACATTCCTTACCAACTCTAACTTTCAACACTTCCTGTGCTATCTAGAACCTCACTGCTTGCTTCCACAAGTAGGTAACTCTTCAGTAGCACCACAGAAAATGACTGCATTTTTAAAAAGAAACCAATCTACATGCCTCCTACCTTTTGCTTTTCCTGTACTCATCTACTTATATCCTTCTTCTACCAAATGCCTAAAATGGCCTGAAGATGGATTGAGGACATGTCTGAAATGACTGGGCATGTCTCCAGTGCTTCCAAAAAATTATGAAGTCAGAAATTGCTATCACTTTCTTTGATAAAAATTCTCTTTGCTACCCTGCAAGAGAAACTGTTAAATTCTGGTCAAGTTCTGCGCTGGCAGTGCACCCTGGGGTAGCTTTGTTGGGAGTCTGCATGCGGGCAGACTGTTTATGCTGGGCTTTTTTGGGGAGGGGAGAAGAGGAGGAGGAGCAGCAGCAGGGAGGGAACAGGCAACAAACACCCACTCTGGAACTTTCCATGACCCTGATGGAAAACATCGATCACTTCATCCGCTTGAGTTCCTCACTGCAGTTCCAAAACTGTATTTGTATCTACAGACTAAATGCCACATTGGGAATCAGGTTTCCTAAAAACAGGTGCAGCTCGTTATTCCACATCAAAAATCAAAAGTCACCTACGTTGTAGGCAGGAGAGCCTCACGACCCAACTGCCTGGCCCGAGTTTACACGCAGGATCATTTTGGCAGGAATTGAACCTCCCTTGGTCTCTAAGTAGATGAAGAACTCAAGCAGGAGGCTGATTCTCAAGAACAGCAGGGGGCATTATCCCTCAACATACCAGCTCCACAGGAACTGGTTCCATCCTTCCCAGCTTCTTGCAACTCTGAAGACAGAGTTATTTCAGCCAGTGCATAACCACATAGAAAGAATAAATGTTAATTAAGTTTGGATACCAGAACAGAGATGAACACATACATATAAAGGATGGAAACAACTGCTCCAGAGCTGCAGTGGTGTCTGTCTGTAATACCATAGTCCCTGAATACAGAGAGGACTCGGGGATCAGCACCACGGGGACAACTTTCTACATCATACTTTAACATTAGTCAGCATACTTTGCCTTGAAAAATCGCAAAAATTAAACGTATGTTCTTTTTATAACCCTAGAGACAAGCTATGAAACTGAAACTAAGCTCTATTTTCCAAGTATTATCTAACTAAGCGCTTGGAAGTCAACACTTCTCTTGTTGGTACAACTGGTATTACCCTTTCAGTTTCTAAAGCAACCAAAACATTCCACCTCTCAAATGGAAGTACGCAGTCTGATGTCCACACTTTACCCAAAAATTCACCTCAACTGAAATACTCTTTTGTCCAAAAACGCAGATGTAATATTTCAACACAACTGTTGAAACGAATTAGCTTATAAAGAAAGTTATAAGAATCTATTAGAAGTTATGCTACACCAGGACTACCCATGAATGTACCAGAGAATTATCACCAAGAGACCTCTGACTTTATTTCAGATTTTAAACCTTGCATTTCTGTTGTAGGAATTACTAGAATGACTAGAATGACTAGACTTTTTAGGCCAAAAGCAAGCTACAGGAGGCATCTAAAAAGGAAAGCCAAGGGAGACAAACTCTGAGCCCCAGGCTGGAGCTGTGCTGGATGGTCAGCACAGCGTCAGACCGTTTTGGTGAAAAGGCTTGGAGCAAGAGTCACCACTTGCTTCATTCTGAGCAGAAAGTGACACACTGCCCATCAGATTACCCACCTTGCTCACACCGGGTTTAAACCGGCTTTTTCTCAACTGCCGGGTCTCACAAAGAAGTTCTGGTGTTAACTGAGTAGAGGCCCGTAATTACCAAGGCAAATTAAATGTGTATTGCTACCACAGTTCAGACAGACAGACTACTGCTCTGCTCACACATCACGTTATGCATTCCCCCACTCAGTATTCATTGGGATTGCTGTTAATTACCGGTGCTGATGCTTTGGGGAGATTTCAAGTTACATGACAACTATTCAAACAGTTTCAACTCAATTCAAGAATCATCCGGTCAGTTTACATCTCTGAACATGTTTTGTCACGTTCTGCCCTAACAGAAGAACTTTACTTCAAGTGCAGTACTTGCTTACGACCTTGAAGACCTATAAAGGACATCCAGAATAATTCTGGATTGAAATAGAAGATCTGTCTTTTAAAGTCACCCTTTGTGCATAACATCAAAACCACACGTTTTGCATTTCTGCGCCTAATAGTACTGTCCAACTGGAATATCTAGGAATTTGAACGTCTTAATTATTGCTACAAAGTTTCATTACTGTTGTGTGTGAACCATGGCTAAAACTACACAAAATGGCATTAAATAGCACAAAGATATTAATTACTTTCTGCCTCAGTATACTACTGCTAGAACAAAAGCCAAGTAATAAGCCCAAATTCCAAGAAAACCCACGAATGGTGCATTTTCTGTATTAAAGGTTATACACAGGTATTGTAAACAATTTTTTTTCTTAAATTATTTTAAGCATCTAAGTAGCTTTGTCATTACCTTTTCCCCACTCCCTTGCTTATACTCCTTTCTAGCTTCCCATATCAAGATGGGTTAGTGGTTCTTTTGTCATTTTCCAGAATTTTGAACTTCTGAAACCAAGTGTGATGTTCACAAATCGCTATCAGCCACGTAAGGTACAAAGTCTGATGCCTCTGGAAGGATCATCTTTTGAGCTCCATCAAAATGTAATTATTCAAACACATTAAAGCTACAGAATTAGCATTCCAGAATGAGGACAACACAAAAATCCTTACCTGACAGCAGGGCTATTTCCTGCATGATTTTTAGACTGAAAGAAAAACAAGTAAATAAACAAGTGATACATAAACTCTGGATTTCCATTCCAGTTGTAACATTAAAGATTAATACTGCTGTTGAGCCTGGAGGCACCACCTTCAATCAAGAGTGGATCACACTAGGGGTAACACTGCAGCGGGCTGAGCCAGGCCAGAACACATGAAGCATTCACGTGGTGTATTGCAGTGACACAGCTATACCCAAGTAGAAGAAAGCCACTACTCAAATGTCTGCCCAGTTTCTTGATTTAAACATAATTGCATTCCAATAACTGTGTTTCCTGAACACACGCTGTCATGCACAGACTGATTTTCATTTGCTATTGGACCATGAAAGATTCATGGCTTGTAATACACTCGCAGATAAATTCACTGCACATAACGGACTTCCAGAAAAGAAGTTTCCTCCTTTTAAACTCATCTTTCTATTTCACTGTACATATGTTTAAAGATGCATTTTAAAAGACCCACCTAAATAACAGTGATACTAAATCTTCTCATGCTTCACAATACTATCCTCTTATATGTATCTTGCAACAACTACTGAAATATGATTAGCTCAGTTACAAGAGCAAAAAAAGTCACAATTAATACACTTTAAATTATTGCTTGTATTTAGAATTTAGCATCTGTTCATCGCAATTTTTTTAAAACAGTTGTTCACTGCAGAAAACATTCCATCATTTAAAAAAACTGCTAGAAGATGATTACTGTTGAATTTTTCTGAGATACAAAAACCATTACCACAGCCTACAACCCTCCACTGCAGAGCCACTTTCAGGGGACATATGAGCTGTGGTCTCAGGTGAGGTACCAAGACGACAGGTCTCAGAAACACATACTGAGTCATATTGCCCATGACCTAACAACACAAGCAATGTTTATTTTTCCTCCCATCTGAGAACTCTCATCTTTTGTATACTCCATTGGTACTTTCCATGTGCAGCATTTCAATAAAAAAAGTAAACATGGCCCTTGGTTTGTGTCAATTTTGCACTAACTTTTTTTTGGTCAGATTAAGGTATTACTTCTTCAGCTCAAGTCAAACACTAACTTGTGTTTTACTAAGGTGCACGTGAGATATTTTTTAATCTTTTGATTAGAAGTTGATACTCGTTGATATCATGACAGACAGTTGATTGACACTTGTTGGTACAGTGAAACAACAATGGAATTTAGCACCGCGGTTGGTACTTTTTAGTTGCCGTGGGCTTCCTGGCTTTCCACAGCATAGTTCAGAAGGAACGTAGGTCACACCTAGGACTACTTGTACCTGTACCAGAAGATAAAACCAGACATCCTCAAAAATGTTCTTTCATACGTTAGCAATTATTTATGGTAAAAACACACAATCTTTTCATGTCTGAGTTTGCATTTGGGCAAAACATCATGGATCGAGACACTTATCAAATACTTTACAGCACTGTACAGCCTTAACTTCTTTACACCAGTGATTTACAGTAAGAATCATACAATTTATATCAATTTTGGTTTGCGTATTTACTTTTCAGTTGTTTTTTAACTGAAGATTTAGTCTCATTGTTAACAACGATTTATAAACAAAAATGTTCTATTTCACTGCAATTCAACCTCAGCTCTGCTTGTGTGTTGTTCATTCCTCCATCTATCCATCCGTCTTCCTCCTGCCCCAGCAAGAGCAAGGGGAAAGGGAGGGAGCATTTTGCTATCACCAGCTAATAACTATCGGGAAAGAAATAGTACTATGGACGTTTTCCAAAATTTTTCACACCTAGTCCAAGATGTACTCTGTCCTCTATAGAGAGCAAGTCTAGAGAGCTCTTTCAAACACACATTTATATATGTATACATAAAAAATTTACGAGAAGATTTTATGCTTCTACGCTCTTCCAACTACAAGTCTCAGCTGTAACACACCCATTTAATACACACTTCCAAAGTTATCCCCCCACGCTTTTGCTACACTCACTTTCTTTCCTTCTGTGTTTTAGCCCTGGTCATTATGTCTTCATCCTCCCCTAGTTCTGCATCTCCTCTTCTCCTTTTTCACCATATTATACTTTTGTTGCTGTTGTTGTCACTGCCTTTACCAACATCTCTTTTTCTACCTTCTGCCTCTTGTGTGCTCTGTTAAAATCTTTAATTAATCTTTAATCATTGAAAGTTCTTCCCTTTTTTCTTTCCTCCTCCACACGGGTTTCTTTTTTCTACTAATTCACACTTGCCATAGTTCTTCATACATATGCCACACAACTAGCAATTTGAATTTTTTGTTTGTTTTGTTGGTGTGTCTTTGTTGTCTCCCACCCCCCATTCTGGGCGTTTGTTGTCTTTCTTACCATCTCCTGCTCCTTAAGAAGTCAAGCTGAGGAAAACAAAATTAGACCTATTTACAGGAACTAAAGTACTGTTTCCTAACTGGAAAGTATTCCTTGACGGTTGCATCCTGTGTTCCAGGAGTTAGGCTTGTGGCTACAAAATCTGCTTTCTAAAATTAAACCAATCTCACCATCAAAGCACCACATCCTGCTTGGTTTCTTTTCTTTGCAGATCCCTAGCAGAGGGGAATAAATGGGATGTCTACACATCCATCACTCGAAACAAAAAAAAAAAATCCTCCCCTTCACAAACCATTACAAATTAGGAGACTGACACGATACTGAATTTCCACTACTCTGTCATTGCTCAATCTTTCTTATTATCCTTCTCCTTGGTAAATAACTCGAATGTCTTGCCTTTCACTTTGTCAACGTTTTTCCACCTTGCATGAAACTGCAACCAATTCAGGTTTATGTCTTGGGAGTAACAGTGAAGCTGCCGACTTGAAGATATTTTCTACCTTGAAGCACCTCTGAAAAAAATCTGAAAATCTGACAGAAATCTGGGCATGCAGGCACAAAATACTGTAATTCTTCCTGTTGTCGTGTCATCCCCCCCCCAAAAAAAAAAAAAAACCAAAAAAACCCCAAACCCTCAACCGTTCTGGTCATTCACACTCATCACCTTGCTCCAGAAGTACTAATGTGCACTGACAGCCACTGTTTACTCAGTATTATCTCCTATTTCCTAGAACTGATATACATGACAGGGAGGGTCATGACATTGGCGACCAGCTGTCAACACGTGTTCTTCACCCAGAAACGTCTATTTTCTTCACTGAAAGTCCCAGACTTTTGCTATTCTCTTCCCCCCCGCCCCTTCCTCAACCATAAAGGGTTTAAGAAAGGTGCCACTACGCGGTTGCAGCGTGGCGCTTGGAAAGGCGCGCTGGCAACGCCTGACCTTGGAACAATACCCACCCCTGGGGGGAACATCCGATTTTCCGGGCCGGGGGCCACACGACAGTCCCGCCCGCCGCTGGGGGCCCATGCGAGACCACGGCACCGCTGCCGACCTCCCCCGCACCCCCGGCGGCAAAAGCCCCGCGGGACGAGAGCCGGCAGCCGTGAGGGAACCGGCCTCAGGTCATCTAGGCCATTTACACGACTTCGCCTATAGCACGGCGGCACGGCAACTTCGACACTTGCCCAGCCTTCGCGAAAAAGGCCCTAAAGAAGAAACGAAAAGCCGCGGAGGCGGAGGAGCTCCTCTTCCTTCAGCCGAGGGCACCGGGAGGGCACGGGGCCAGAGCGAGCGACGAGCAGGGCCGCCCCCGCGGGGCCCGCCCCGGCCGCCCGCAGCCCCAGGCCACCGCCACCCCACCACGCCAGCGCCGAGCGGNGCTGCCTCCCCGCCGTACCTGGTGCCTCTCAGCGCAGACGATGCTGTTCATATTGGGAGCCTCCAGGCTGAAGGGGAAGCCGACACGAAGACACAGCCCCAACGCGCCGGGAAGAAGGAGCGGAGGGAGAGGCGAGGCGCTGCTAAGGCAGAGGGCGGGAGGGTCGGCGGGAGCGAACCGAGGCGGAGCGGGGATACGATGCCGAACGGACAGACTGACCCGCCGCTAGATCAGGAGAATTCCACGCCTCCTGCGCGGGAGCGACACCGGACCCCGTAACCCTCCGCCTCCGACGGGGCGGGCGGCAGGCGGTGCTGAGAAGTCCAGCATGGCTCCGCCGAGAAACAAGTCCGGCCGCGGAGGGAGGGGCGCGGCAGCTGGGCTCCGCCTGAGGGAACGGCGGCCCCGGGTCGAGAAAACCGGCTGGGTCTGGAAGGGTCTGGGAGGGACACGCAGGCCTGGGAGAAGCTGGGGCTAGGCCGCGTTCCCACGAGTGGCTGCCGCAGCGTTGTCAGTCGTGGATCTTGGCAACGAGTCCACCTGCTTTGACAATTGCATTTTTTACAGACCTGGCGTTGCTTTTTCTCCTCAGTGATTACTTCTGCCATCGGTGGGATCTGTACTTTGAGGTATCATACCTGCATACGCAGGCAGGCAGCCCACTTCACCACAAAATACCACCTTTAACGCTGGAAACTCTCTGGCGGCATGTTCCCTGTGTTCGGCCCCAACCCAGGCTCCAGCACCCCCAAATCCTTCTGCAAAAGGTGTTTTTGCGCTTGGATGAGAAATATTACTTCCTCCCTCCCCCCGCCCCCAACATTTCACAATAAAGCAACGTAAATTTTAAAATATCACTGCTGGTAAATAAAGGAGGGTGTTTGAAGTCTTGTCTGTTCTGTGTTTGCATGAGAGAGAGTAATGGGTTTCTGATTCATGGCTGAGGCCCCGAGTGCTGCTGCAATATCATTATAAATAAAACACGGAGCTGGGTGACGTCTGAGGTCCTTTGCTGATTTCCTGATTTAAATCACCAAGGTCACCTGGAGACAGGGATACACTTTCCCCTCACGCTTTCTCCTGGTTCAGAGGCTGACTTGGTCAGAAGAAACTAGGAAACCTGTAGGAGATTATGTTAAATACAGCTTCAGTGTCTGAGCTGGTAAATGTGTATGACGTATATGATGATTACCCTTTTCTCTAATATTCTTCCAGAATGCCTGTGAAGCATGTTTCAAAACACTGAGGTTGGATGATTCTGAGGTTTCAAGCAGGAAGTGCTTCAGAATACTGGAACTATTTATTGGTCTTGTCTCATCAGAAGCGAGCAGAGACATTAAGTTATAGGTATGTTCCTCACCTTTGCAAATCCCACTGTCTCTGGAGACACATACAATAGCACAGTGCCTATGCTGCAGCTGGGCCCCCTCTTCAGCTTATCATTTTGCCAGCAGCAAACAGGACCATCTTGACTTCTCACCTCTCTTTGATACATTTCCACTCTCTCCTCCTTTGAATTTTTAAATCACCAGCCACACCTACCTTCCCTCACCCTGCTTTCTTTTTGAATGAAGCTTCTTATTAGGGCCATGTTAATCAAAGGCATTTGTGGTAAAGGTGGGTGGGAGGGAGAGAGAGATGAAGACAAAAGGCAGGAACTGTGATCAAATGAAACAGTGCTGGAACGTTCCTTAATTAAGTAAATTTCAGGATTACGCAAGCTGCTGTTCCAGTATTCTTAGGAAAGGAGATGTCTTTATGAATCACCATTAATTTTCATTATCAGCCACTGCTAGTTATGTCAAAAAGCAAGTATAGCATCTTCCCGGCAACACACAGTTAACAGATGGGTGTTTCCAGCTATTTTCACATAGATCCCCATGACAGGATTACATGTTTGGGATTTTGTGAACTGTGGCTAAGCTGGGAGGGAGCTCAGCACCATCTCCTTTGGGCCCGTTGCATTCTGATCACTCAAACTCACCTCCCACTGAAAAAAAGGGGTTTTTTCTCTGCTGCTTGCTTTGTAACCAGCACAAAATTAGTTTCCATCATTAAAACACCATTGCTCCAACTGAGATGTGACTATAATTCCTATGATGGTGGAAAAGACTTCTATAATGTGCAAATAATTTTATTTCAATTTGCTAGGTACTGTGCTAGATAATTCCCAATGAAACTTACGCTATATCTTAACTGGGTTCTGAAGATGAACACTTTATCGAAAAGGACCAGTGGGACTGAGCTGATACCAGATGACTGAGTTACTGGGAGGTAAGCCAGAAGGACTAGTTAGCTCACGTGCAACCAGCAGAGCTGGGATGTTCATTAGGGTCTTAGATCTCCTGGTTTGACAACTGTCCTACCTCCTGTGTTTGTAAGATGTTGAGAACGCTTCTTTAACAAACCCACTTCTTTAAACAATGCTGTATTTAGAAAAAAATTAGTAAAGTTATGCTTGTGGAGGCTCTGGATGTTCTGCATACCTGTTCTCTCCCACCATGAAAGACACAGTTTTTTTAATTAATGAATGGAAAGCCCTCTTGTTTCTTTTACAAATAGTGTGGTAGTGTAGTGTGGTAGGTGTCCCTGGCTCTGACACAGCTCTTCTGCTGGTCCCTGTCTCATTGTCAGGGCCTCCAGACGGATCATCTAAAGATCTAATGACTAAAGGAAAAGCTGAATTTGTTAACTCTGGATGTTGCAAGGGCTTTAGACTTTGCTTCCACCAAAGCATAGTAACCAAGACTGCCTGAGAAGGGAAAATACTATATTTGGTGAGAGCAAAATATATGCTTTGGGTTGCTGCATTAAAAGTGGAGAAACTGTATAACAAAATGTTAGTCCTAGACATAAGAACAAGACCTATTGTCATGTAAGCAATTCGACAATATATCTTTAAATCTAGCATCATGTAACATTTCTCTTTGGGCACCGATTAGTATAGCTCAGTGAAGTACACCATCTGAGTGAGGTATGCTACCAGTCAAGGAGCTGGCCCGTGTTATTTTTTTTAAAGAAAATTGTTTTTGTGAATGAGCAACATGTTTGGTAAAACTGAATACAGTTCAAGGCTACAAAGATGATTAGGGGCCTAGGACATCTATCTTACGAGGAAAGGCTGAGGGACTTGGACGATTTTAGTCTGGAGAAGAGAAGACTGTGGGAGGATCTGATCAACACCTAGAAATACTTAGTGGGTGGGTGTCAAGAGGATGGGGCCAGTCTTTTTTCATTGGTGCCCAGTGACGGGACAAGAGGTAACGGGCACAAACTTGGACATAAGAAGCTCCATCTAAACATGAGGAGGAACTTCCCTGCTGTGAGGCTGGCAGATCACTAGAACAGGCTGCCCAGAGAGGTGGTAGAGTCTCCATCTTTGGAGACATTCGAAACCCACCTGGACACATTCCTGTGCAACCTGCTCTAGGAGGACCTGCTTAGGGAGGAGGGTCGGACTAGATGATCTCCAGAGGTCATTTCCAACCCCATATCATTCTGTGATTCTGTGATTTATTAAGTATAAATATAAAATATATATTGTTATGTATTACAGTTGAAGGTTATTTGTACTCTCCATAATTATCACATACACCAATCTACTCATTCCATAACTTTTCCTTGCTGCATTTTGGAAGGATTTTCAGTAGTTCATTATGGTTGCAGAAATCCTTGTGTAGAACATATTTTGTTGGTACCTTGGCTCTCAGAGTCCTTAGAGGTAATGGTGTTGAGGGTGTAGAGGCTGTGTTGGAATTAACAATCTACATTGGACTGTTTCCTGTGAACTCTGGCAGGTCGCTTGCCATCTGGCTGTCTGATAACAGCTACTTCGAGGAGGGCATTTTGTCTCCTTCCCTTTCCCTGTTCTTAGGCAAAGCCATGATCATCTTGGATGACTTCTGTATTTGGGAGCAAAGATTGCAGGAGATTTGCATGTGTGATGAAAGAGTATTGAAAGACCCAGTTTTAGTAGCTGTGGCCTTAAATTTCAAAGGCAGGTTCTCTATCAAGTCTCTGCTCATCTTTCTTAAGCAGTGTAAACAACTTTCCTTTTTCACCATTCTTCCACCACACTGACCTTCTGTTATTTCAAATAGTTTTGTGTTGGATGGAAAACCATAAACTCTCCTCCACACCAAGGTTATAAATTCTGTCTTGTCTAATTTCCATTAAGCAAACAGAAGTCTTTTTGTCATTTTAATTGATTATATTGGATGAAATCCATAGGAGAAGTACAGAGGATTCTGACAGAGCCACTAGTTATTGTCTTAAAAAAACGCCCACCTATTCTGACTACCTGTCCTTGAGGGATCAGTCCTGCAATCTCAAAACCAGAGCTTTTAGGATGAAGTGCCGTGGGAGCTCTCAGCTGAAAATATAAATTGCATAGAAAAAATAGCTACAATTTTTGAAAAATTATAGCTTTTATAGCTTTTTCAAGACAATTCTCACCAGGCAACTGTCAGTGCATGTATTCTGTGCATGGAGATGCTACCTTAATTTATATTACAAGTTATTTTTGCTTGGTCTGGGGCAGTTGTCACAGTATTTAACCCAGATGTAACACCAATTTGAAAGTATGGATGTGTGTATGTAAACTTCATGGTAGTGTTCACAAAGCAGTATTTGTCCTATCATCATTCTCTGAGCAAACAAATAAAAATTTTATATTCAGGTCTGATTCCCCCAAAAATGTGGTGGGATGTATTAAGGAGGCTTCCCTAAAGTCTGGTCCTTTGGACTGTGCATGTTCAAGAACACACACACAAGGGAATCCTAATCCAATGGCTGGACCAGGAATCAGCTTTTAAAAAAATATTTAGTTTATGGCTTTCCTGTAGAACCTGGAATTTCATTACTGGATCTTTAGAACTGGAAGCCTAGTTAAAATAAATGATCTCTCCCATGCTTTCCATCTGTATTAATTTATGGTTGCTGGATGGTGATATATGGGAATATAATCTACTTGTTAATTATAAAAAACGCTGACTTGTTCCATGCACCTGTATGTCCTCCTTGCTTCCCTAAGGACAATAGTTTCTTTGGCTGAAACATCCTGTTCAGTGTTAATAATAAAAGGCTGTAAACCAGTTTGCCCTTAAATTGTTTGACTTCGTGACCCTTAAGCTTTCTGCCAGCTTCGTACTGTGCATGCAAGTTAAGAGCTTTGTACTATTTGTCCTTGGTGGTGCATTCACAAAATACTGTGTTGGCTGTACTGCAGTCTAGTAGCTCCCAATTTGCTTTTCCTTCTTTTCTCCCTCCCCGCTCCTCTCCCCCCCCCCAAAAAAAAAGCACATCATTACTTTCACTCATGGTCCTAACAAAAAATTAAAATGTAAAGAAAAATAATTTATAAATTTTCAACTATGAGACTGTATCTTCAAATATCAACTATAGTAGCACTTAGAAATCTCTGGAAAGCAAACAAATAAACACCTAATTGCCTGTAACCCAAATAAAAGCTTCGTTAGTGTGTAGCCACAGAGGTGAAAAGAAAGGCCACGTGTTATGTATCAGCAGCTGCCTCTTGTGCCAAAGAATCGGTGATTCCTATTAAGCCACCACAACTGGAAAAGGCTGCTTCTTGCCAGTGGTGTGTCACTTATGGTTCTGCAGACTTTTAAATCCCTAATCTGGTCGTTAAGTGATGTCTGTAATTAGAAACACTAGAATTCAGCATTGGTAGCAGGCACAGTGCCATCCTAACAGATTGGGAGATCATGTCTGCGCTCCAAGACAGACCATTTTCATTCCTGTGGCTGTGGGGAATGCACTATGATCATCTGTTATCATATATATATTATATATATATGATTCTATGCTCTCCACCTCTGAGACATGTTAGCTTTTAAAATAACATAAATGCTGTGAGTGCAGGAATGACCAGGTAGTGATTTGTCTCATTTTCTGGGAAAGTAAAAGAGAATTAAATACCGTGACCTCAGAAAATGCTGTAGGCAAGGGCCAAAGATTTGTACTGGTAGGTCCAAAGCTCTTGTTTTGATGGGCTTTTTTCAAGCAAAGTTCTTTTTCCAGCTTTTGCAGAAGAACACAGTGTCCTTCAGGTTTTTTGGTTGTTTCTGTTTTTTTTTTATTTTTAATTAATGCTTACATCTAAAGCTTATGAGAACAAAACTGATTTAAGAGTTGGATAATGCATTTGTAATCTCAGCACAAGCAGAAAAATAGCATTATTTCTAAAGTCACTGTAACTTCACTGATATGTTTTAATCACAATAATGCTATGACTAACTTCATTAAAAAAAAAAAAAAACTGAAGAAAAATGTAGAAAAACCTTTATGTCCTGTGAAAGGCAAGTTTTTCCCATTGTATATCGATGCTAGCAGGAAGGCAAAAGGTTAATGAGAAATCATCCTTTTAGAAGGGTTGTTTTTCAGATGTGCACAGGGACAAGCCAAAGATGAGTTGTGTTGTTTCTTGATCAGGAGCAATGAATTAATCTTAAAAACTCATAATTTATTCCAAAGAACAGAGAAATTTATTATAACTGTGTCCTCACTCTGTATTATGCTGCAACTTCAGTGTCTGAAAAAATAATTCTGTTCTATGTAGATTGTCTTTAATTTCATCGATGTCATGAGATCATTAAACATGGGTTTGAGGGTTTTTTTGTTTAGTATTTGGAACAGGTCTCTTTCACTGGTATGATTTGTTTCCACAAACATTGATAAGTGCTACAACTGGCCTGCCATAGATCTTTTTAGATTTTTTGCCATAGTTTTGACAGGGCTGAGGAATGTTTCCATGAAAATGAGATCTCTCGGAACTGAAGGTAGAATTTAGCCATCAGAGTTTGTGTTGAAATTGTGTCTTTCACATGAGTCATAATACTTTGCATTTCTGTTACAGTTTCTGTTTGAAGACCTCAGAACTTTATGTAAATTAATTCAACAGCATAGAAACGCAGAGGAGGAGATAACTATTTTATATTTATGCTTTGCTTTTCTTGCTGTTAGTTTGTTTTCACACATGAGCATGAAGAGAACTGGCTGATTTGCCCAAGATCACAAGAACTGGCCATATTGACACAAACTAAGCTTCCCAGCTCTTGAATCTACAGAGAATACAATAAAATGAGAATCAGGGCAGTCTGTACTCACCAGAATTTTTGTGGGACTTGTGCAAGTGCAGCATATGGTGAGTGTCCAATGGGTGTCATGCTGTTCTAGGGGTCACCTGAAATACCTGTGAGGGGATAACGAGAAGAAGCTGTAGCAGAAAGCAAATGATGGGAATGGCATTTAAGGGCAGATTGGAGAATGGCCTGTGGTTTTAACAGTTGGTTGTGCTGAGCCAAGCCAGCTTCCAGCTCAGCCCTGACTATAACATTGGTAATTACAGCGTACGGACCCAAGTCCTACCTCCTGAGGTCTGCATGGGGGCTGGATCTTTGCTGTCTAGATCTCCTCTGTTCTGCAGGGGTGGCAAATTACCGGTGTCTGGAGTGCCACTCCTCACCTTGGAGCCTTGAAGAGGCTACGGCTCACCAGAAAGGATAGGAGGGACAGAGGCTGTTTAAGGAATGCTGAATCATTAGGGGCTATAAGGACTTTATTATACACCTTGTTGCAGTGGGATTCACTTTAATGTTCTTTGAAAACTGAGCAGGTCACTCTTTGCAGCTTTTATCTGTTTTGTATTTGGCTGGTAGCTTCTGATTACAATTCTAATGCAACCAAATCTCTCACAATTAAACAGGAAATGTTCATATTTAATGTCTGTAGTGTGACCTGCTGATACTTAAGGAAATTGTCCCGTTATGCACAAGTAACTGCAAATTTCTACTTCATGAGCCTATTCAATTTAAATACAAGTAAACAGGAACAAAGTGGTCTTATTTTAGAGCTAGTCAGCACACATATCAATTTAATCAGGAATCAGTTCATGTACAGAAGCGACCTTAGGTTGTCAACTCCTTGTGGTGCAAAGAAAATCTGTGTCGTCAAAATACCATGCACTATGAAAACATGCACACAAGTGTGAATAGGATGAGCACTGAAAGGTTTATGGAAGACAGCAGCACAGGGGTAAATTGTAAAGGAGCACATCTGGAGCAAGAAACTACTTTTTCTGCACCCCTAGTGCCCCTTCAAGGGTCTGAATTACTTCACAGTCTTGAGAGGATACAAAAAGGCTGCATGATGGCTGCCGGTTGGAATAAACTAAGTGCAACAGCAGTATGTAACGTATGTCCAGTGTCACATATATCTGCTCTTCCAAGCACAGCAAATTCCATTGTAAGGTCATACAATTCACTTTTGGGCTCCGTCCATTTAGCACAGTAAATGAGAACTGCTACAGGCCACCTCATGTTACACTATTAATAGTGTCATTATCTGGCCAAGCAGTGTGGTGAAATGACCAGTTTATTTCTGTAAAAATATATAGATGTGCAACTCAGTGCTGTTCTTATGTGCTGTACCATAGCATACCAAGATACTCAGGAGAGGAAGTTGAAAAATAAATTCAATTTTTATTGAGATGAAATATGGTATTTAGATGCTTACATTAAGGACTGGATTATTTTACTATCATACCTAACATGAAGAGTTTGTCACATGCTGGTATATAAATGTTTATGGTGCCAAGATAATTACTGATGTGTGATAGCAATTTGTATTTTATTCCAGCTTCAAAGCTCTTCAGTCATCCCTACCTGTCAACAACAAGTTCCTACTCCTAGAATAGTTAAAAACATGTTTAACTTTGAACTCTGTGCGAACAAGAAGTCGCCCTTTGGGTAGTTTTGTGAAATAAAGGATGGTAATAACATTTACTTCACTTATCCGATCAGCCTGGTGAGTTGCTTTGAATCAAATTACTCAGGTTATTGCAGCATGGTTTACTTACAGTTTTACATTTTTAATTATCTTGCGAGTCTCTATAGGAATGATATGTATTTAGGAAAAAAGAGGGAAAGGTACTAGTGGTTTTATACAAGCACAGACCAAACAAAACATACAACCACTCCAATATATAGAGCGTGTATTCAGCTCTTGTGAATTCTAATAGTTACTAGAGCAAACAAAATTTTATATTAGTCCAAAGGAACATTTTCACTTTGTAGCACTGAGGCCTGAAGTTCTGAAAAGGAACGGGGAATGTTGTCTTGGATTTCCCTGAAAGAACTTAACATCTCTTCATTTTTGCCTCTTGTCATTTCTCTGGTTTTCTCTTGTTCATTTATGGTGTGTCTTCTGAATGTCCTTTCTTCAGTAATTTTCATTGTCTGCTTTTATATCACTTGGCAGAACCCAAGGTGATTGATAAAGTACAGCTTCTTCATTAGAGAGAACAATCATCAGTAGCTTTACTCTTGTGCTTTGATGGAACGACTTACCTATTCCTTTCATTTATAAACAAATGAGATCTGAAATGTGTTTGATGGGAAAGGGAAAGTGGCATCACCATTTATAAAGTTGCAACCACAACCTTAAGAAGCAAAACACGTTTCAAGCTTTCCAGGACTTCTGAATTTCAGAATTAAAAAACAAACAAACAAAAAAAAAAAAACAGAATGAAGGAGATATTATTTGACACTTTGTGACATTTTTCCTTTCAACTGTTTTTCCTTTACCCTTTCAACCTACAGACTCAATTCATCTTCATCCACAAACTGATTCTGCACGAATTCGACTCTCCCAGTCCCGACTCCTTTATAACTTTGGACTTGCTTAGCTCATTGTTATCCACAGCCATTTTTCCAGTCTCCATTCACATCCCCAGGCACACCTCTAGCTCTACTGCCCAAAACTCTACATTTATTGCCAAACCTTTCAACACTTCTCACTTCTGAACTCTCTCCATGCTTCCAGGCTCCTTGCTGCCTGCCTCCTTTACTCAGAGTTCAGGCTGGAGAAGCAGCTGGTGAAATTAGATGTAATTCCTCCACAAACCCAGTGACAGATACAGAAACTTGCTGTCCTATCTGACACCACCTGTGCTGTGCACACAGCTGCTGCTGTATCTAGAAGGACAGGAGATTGGATGGCAGGAAAACTACTCCTAGATATGGAAAACGTGTTCTGAGCCTGAGTGGCTGAAGAAAGTCAGCTCTGCAGAATAATTCTACGTCCTTCACCTTCTGCCTTCTCTCAGTGCTCTGGGACTGGCTGAGAATCAGACGCACTGCAGATTTCAGTACTGCCTTGTGCTTTTGGATAGGTGGTGTGCTTCTCTCTCTCGGGGGATTTTAATTTCAGTGGTGGATGCACAATTCAAATGGACGAAATAGAGTAAATGAGCTAGAGAGGAAGAGATACAGGCTGCAGCTGTACTGGCTTTCCCTTCAGGGGAATGGGAAAGGATGAGAATACCAGCTGTCATGAGAAGGGGTCCCTTTCTCGTACAGTCCTCTCCAGCACAACAGCAGAGATAAGCTACAATTTTTTATTTTACAGCTTGTTGTCATTTACTTGGAATGACCAAATCCAGGACCAAACCCAAAACCTGCAGATTTCATAGGACAAGCACTTCAGCAGATACCTCTATTAGACACATATTTGCATGATTCTGCAAATTAGGCTTAGAAAAAGGAGCAAAGGGGACACATGCTAGAGTCTGTGATTTCATTTGTAATGAGGAAAGGAGAGTTTTTGGATCTGTTTCTAACAAAATAGGAATATGGCAAACATGGTTTCCTTCATTATATGTTACCACTGTTGCCTCACATCTGCAAATCCAGCTGAAGAAACAAACAGCTGTGAAGACCCCTATGGCTCACCATTGTTTTTTATTCCCCCCACCTCTCCCCCATGGCATCAATGCAATTATTTGCAGGGACGTGCTGTAATGCAGGACAATGAAATTACCTAAGCTCAGAAACAACTTTTTTTCTGATGAGGTTTTTCTGTTTTTTCAACCTGAATCATTCAACAGATTGAGTTTGCACGGGAATGGGCCACTGGCTTGGAATTCTTACACCTAGTTTTACTACTACAGCCAACATTCAGTGGGCTATGTTGTCCAGATAGCAGTACTACATCTAGTGTATCCCTAGATATCACTGGGTTGATATTTAAGAAGACCATAAGGCGGCACAAGCAGTGCCATACCATCAAGTGACTACTTGTAGTTCTTTTATTATCAGTAGGGCAAAATAAGTACCAAGTAATGAGGGTGGTGGGTGAATGACGAACTGTTATTCACTAAATCCTTCAGTAATAGAGAGCATATGTTGCAACAAGTAAGAGGTAGATTTAAAGCTTTTATTGAAGAAATTACTTCTTTAAATGGAATGTAGTGAACTTCTGCAATTTGTATCAGCAAGGGGTGATGGAGGCCGGTTTAAAATGGCATAGGACAAATTCACGGATGCCAGGTACATCAATAGCTACTACAAGGAATTGGCAGAGATGTATCCTCTAACATCCTAACCCTAATACGGTTGTGGGTGTTGGGCAGTAGGAGGGATGACAAAAAGAGGTCAGACTCATGGGCTCTCCTAAAACAGTATCTTGTGTTGTCTCTGTTGGAGGTAGAATCCTGGGCAAGATGGACCATTGGCCTAAAGGGCATTTCTTATACCTGCAACATAAATAGACCTGGGGTTGCTAAATATACATCTCAGATATTTTGATTTGCTTTAGTTTCGAGTAGCACACTACCCAATACTATGTGAACAGAATATTATAACAATATACATAGGATAAACCAGTGTCAGAGGTCTTGGGAAACAAACTGCAGCCAGGCACAAAGTAAATAATGTCAAATACATACTGAAGGAGAGGTTACTCTTTTAGGATCTCAAATTTTTTGTATCAAATAGAATTTGTGCCTGAGAAAGACAACTAGCATTCTTGTTTTGGTTTTCTTAGTACTTGGTGGATGGGGAAATGAGCGGTTTTGAGATGACTTCCAGGGATCTCTGGAGATTGAAGTCCAGAGGAACGTGGCTGCTGTAGAGATGCAGTTGTACCATAAAGTCCTTCTTATCTCTCATGCAGGTGCCTGCAGTTAGGCTGGGTGCAACTTGGAGTTTTGGCATTTTTTAATTGACTAACATACTCTTTATTGAAACTGTTAAGCACTCATAATGTAGCTGTGATTAACTTTGAGCCTCTCTGGACTATGCTGTTCTGAAGTGGCCCAATCTACTACAAACATGTCACTCATCCTTTTCTAAGGACATGAGACAAAGTAAGATATTTGGAGGGACAAAGAACCCCCATTTAAAGATATAAGATGAGACAGCTTGTATTATTTTTAAAATTTTGGGTCAAATTCCTTTCTGACTTTCTATGTTTCCTGCATATTGATTTTCCTGAATGAGAATGAAATTCTCATTCAATTTTTTTATGTAATCTCATCTGGATTAGCAAAACAACCATTGATGATTCAGACCAATTTTTTCTTGTCCTCTTTCTGTAGTTTTTCAAACAGAAGTGTGACAACCTGGTCTCCTGAAGTTAAATAAGGCATAAAACCAGCCCTTTGTCACCAAAAGCAGTACAGCTGTTTCCAGGAGCATGAGTCATGTGTCTGACTTCTCTTTTTAACTTCCCACTGTCTTTTTAAAAATATACTTTAAATCAGGATGGTTTTTTTCAACATCAAAGGGAAACAGCAATAAATTTTGCCAAGAACTGGAGTTTTGGGCAAAACATTAAGTTTTTATATGCTAAGAAGGTTGTGTTGCAAAGTTGTTTTAAGCTCTGACATTGACACAATGTTAAAGAAAACAGAAGTAATGATTACATTAATCTAAAATTCAGATTGGAGGTAATAGAATTGTCTTATTTAAGCCATAGTGAAACACAGCTTTTTTGATAACCAGGCAGTCTAGACCTTCTCTGACTAAGTTAGGCATCAGAGTGGTTAAAATGTTAATTATTAGAACACCTTGCAGAAGCTAATTAATGTTAGCTGGAGTGGGAAAAATTGAGAAGTTTAGGCTACACCCCAACTTTTTTGGGAATGTGTTCATATATAGTTAATTTAGCATTGAAGCCTACGAAAGTGGGTATACTGAAAAAATAATAAACACAGGTACAGGGAGAGACTGAAATTCTCATTCGATTGTTTTATGTAATCTCATCTGGATTTGCAAAACAACCATTGATGATTAAGACCAATTTTTTCTTGTCCCCTTTCTGTAGTATTTCAAACAGAGGTGTAACAACCTGGTCTCTGGGTATTTGCTTGTGAACTTTGTTTTGTTTTCCTCCAACTTTTATGCCAGGGGTCTAACCTGACCTGTATGTACCTCCAAAGGGAACTTTTCATGCTCTTCTGAAGTAATGTCATCTCATTCCTCTTCTGGGTCCCTGGGATCACATACAGGGACTCTTTTGGGTAAGACTGTGGCCTCAGCCTTTGTTTGATGCCCAAAACAACTCCAGTGGCACAAAGAAGCAGCAGTCCTCTTGACTATTCACTTAGTCTCCTGTTTTTATAAAAATAACAGGGAAAGACAGAGTGGCAGAAGCTTGTTTTAAAAATTACCTTGTTCCTTGTCAGGCATTGTTGCTACATTTGTACACGTTCAGCTCCCTGTCATTTAACACTAGTAACTGTATGATTTGCCACAAAGATGCAGACGGTGGGAGAGGGAAGAGAGAGCACAGTGATCTGAAAACAGAGTTATCTAAGTGTGTGTCCGTGTGTAGCCCTGCTGTGATCCCCAGATGGAGCAGTCTGGCACATGTGTGTCTCCCAGTTTGTTATCACAGTATCTCTCAGGGCCTACAGAGCTGAGCCAGACCACTGCATTATACGCACAAAGAAAACAAGATGTGGATAAACCATGTGATTCCTTCCAAGTCACCTGGCAAGCTGTGCCACATCTGGGGAATTTTATGTATTAGCTTTATAGGTTACAGTCAGGCCTATTTACCACAAAGCTCATGAATTGAGGAATTAATTACACCTCTTTTCATCTAATTCCCTCTTTTGGACTTAAAAAACGCACTTTAAAAAGCCCTTGCAGTGCTTTGACTGGCTTACCAAGTGCTGTACCAGCAACCAAGGGAAGGGATGCCATCCAGAGGGACACTGCAGGCTTGAAAGGTGGGCCCATGAAAACCAAGTTCAGGCAAGTTCAACCAGTTCAACCAAACCAAGAGCAGGGTCCTGCCCCTGGGACAATGCAATCCCAGGCACAAATACAGGCTGGGTGGAGAATGGCTGGAGAGAAGCCCTGAGGAGAAGGACTCGGGAGTGTTGGTGGATGAGAAGCTGGATATGATCTGACAGTGCATGCTGGCAGCCCAGTGGGCTGCATCAAGAGAAATGTGGCCACCAGGGTGAGGGAGGTGATTCTACCCCTCTACTCTACTCTCGTGAGACCCTACCTGGAGTACTGTGTCCAGCTTTGGAGTCCTCAGCACAGGAAGGACATGGACCTGTTGGAATGCGTCCAGAGGGTGGGCCACGAAAATGATCAGAGGACTGGAAAACCTCTACTATGAAGACAGGCTGAGAATAGGGGTTGTTCAGCCTGGAGAAGAGAAGGCTCCAGGGAAGACCTTATAGGAGCCTTCAAGTACCTAAAGGGGGCCTACAGGAGGGATGGGGAGGGATTCTTTACCAGGGAGTTCAGCGGAAGGATGAGGGGTAATGATTTAAAGCTGAAAGAGGGGAGATTTAGATCAGATTTTAGGAATAAATTCATTACTGTGAGGGTGGTGAGATACTGGAAGAGGATGCCCAGAGAAGTTGTGGATGCCCCATCCCTGGAGGTGTTTGAGACCAGACTGGATGGGGCTTTGAGCAACCTGGTCTAGTGGGAGGTGTCCCTGCCCATGGCAGGGGGGTTGGAACTCAATGACCTTTAAGGTCCCTTCCAACCCAAACCATTCAATGATTCTATGATTCTATGACTTGTCTCTCAAGAGCAATACTGAGAATTAGGTGAAGTGTATAAAGCACTATGAAGATTAAAAGCACACCGGTCGTAGGTACTCTGTGGGAACCAAGGCTTTCTAGCAGTTTAGATCGGTTTTGCTGATGTCACATTACCTGCACATCAAAAATTATATAATATCCATATATCATATTATATTAACATGATAAATGTATGAAATTATGTATTTGCAGTCATCTAAGTCCACTAAGGCCTTTGGTCTCTTTTATGAGTTGAGAAGACAAGACGTATCCTCTTGAGTGTTGTGTTCAAGATCAAATGTAAAGATTCAGCGAAGGATTAATGAGTGAAATCTCCAAATATTTTTACAGTTTCATGCATCTCGCACATTTGCATATATTTCAACAAATAAGTATTTTTTAGTAAAAATAATGGCAGAGACATGACAACACAAGAAAGGCAGAGACATTACTTGGTAGTTCTTGTATATATTATGAATCTCTTGGGTTTTTTAAAAATCTTTTCATTTTTATGTTTGAAGTCAGGTAAGAAACTCGACTCAAATGTGGTGTAAGGTTTTTATGATGGACTTTTCTAAGGCAAAAATCAGTGGATCAGCTTCATACAAGCATCACAGTTTAGGCAGTTTTTAATTCACTTAAGAGGACAGATAGTGGGTTTTAAGTCAAATAGTAACAATGTGCCTGGAAATACATACAAGAACACAAACATAATTTCTTTTTATCTCTGTATGAACATCATATACACACACATGTACATACCTGCATGGATTATAAAGAGACATATATTAGTGCATAGGTGGGAGGGATGTATAGGTTAGCTTCTTACCATTCCTTGGCATAACCCTGTAAATAACCACATGCACAAGTCAGTGCAGGATCAGGTCCTGGTTTGCCTTTTAAAAAATGATCTGCTGCTTAGCAACCATTTTCTGCCTGGAGGAAAGCAGAAACCTTGCAAATCATAAACAAATACATAGGTCCACGCAGAGACCAAGTTAAAGTGATGCCGTTTACCGTAACTGCCTGCTCCTCTTTTTTTCATGGTAAAAGTTTCTGTGAAAAATAAGTGGGAGTATAGGACACAGAGCTTTAAAGGAAGGATTTAAAAATTAAATAATTAGGAAGTAAATATGATGCAGAAGTTTTCAGCCACTATGGAAAATAAAAAAAAGACCTCCAAAGGAGATAAAAATAAATTAATTCAGACTTTTAAAGCCAAAAATAAAAGTGGGTTTAAGATTTCCCCTTTTTTACCTCTATGAGTAATAATTACAAATATGTATCTTTTCTTCCGTAAAACTTAATGTGGAGTGGAGAGTACAAAGAGTTACTTTTGATATCTTTATTTACAGTTATTTTTATTCGTTTCAACCAGATGTACTTGCACACTGAAATTTCATTAATGCCCAAGGCTGTCCGGGTGACCTTCAAAAAGAGAGCCACAGCCTCTACAGAGACAACAGAGACGGTGGTCCTTAGTTTGCTCACTGACATGGCAGGTGCTCTTGGGCACGTTGCTAAGAGTCCGGTTTTCAGAGATCTTTGTATCCCTAGAAAAACAGCTGGCACCCAGACATTGCATTTTCAAAAGAAAAATCTAATGAAAGGAAAATTAGGTGCCTAAACCTCGGTGCAACTAGATGCTTAATCTATTAAGGCACTTTTGAAAATCTCATTAAGCATCTAAATATCTTTGGAAAAATCTGGTCCTCTGAGGTTGAACAAAATTCCCTTGAAATCTATGGGAGTCACTCCATTAACTTCAGGAGGTTTTGAATTAGGCTATTATTTTGTACCAGTTGTATTGTTATATTGCACCAGTTTTTTATCTCTGAACAGCAAATCCTACAGCTGCTGTGTGGAAGGATGCCCACTCTCAAGTATCAGCTTGCGCAGCAGGGTACCTAATCAGGTAACTTTTTACTCCACATTAGTGTATGTATATAATCTAGAAATAATAATTCTTGAGCACAAGTAGCTACAAGTGGCTGAGCCTCTTGGTCTGTGACCGGGGGACAGTGGCATGGAGAGCCTGAAGGGGAGCAGATCCTTTCTGAGTGACGCTTGCACAGTCTAGTCTGGCACAAACTGTCTCCTAGTGACACAAACAGCTATTTGACCAGTTCCATTCACCTTTCCATTCCCTTATTAACCCCCAGATGCAGAAAATCCCTGGTTCAGATCTGCTCGCTTGTGAATATGTACTACCCATGACATGGTTTCTACTTCCTTTTCTATGTCTGCTTTGTAATGTGGAAATTAACAGGGGAAAAAAAAAAGAAAAGTTCTGTACAAATACTTCCTTCACATTTCACTTCCCAGTCTGGCTGTGGAATAAATCCCTAAGAACTGTTCTCTGTGTTCATCTCCATATACAACACTATATATTTTTTAACCACAATAAATCTAATCATGGCCCAGTATTTTTTAAAGAAGCGTAAATTGTCCCCAAATGATGAACAAAACAGGCAAGGCCCCACTGTCTTCTCCTGATCTTTGGGGAAAAAGGACTGACTCCTATGCCTTTGCCAACAGAAAAGGATGGTGTTTAGTGTGTGAAAAATAGGGAGGCCTGATTATATTTTAAAAAGTACCTCAAGCTTTTCCTTTATTTTCCTTCAAGGCTTAAATAATTCCCAACACCTGGTATTATGGATTTAATGTCAAAGAAAAAGAATTTTGAATGCCTTACTTTGAAGATCCAGTCAATAGGAAACAGATGAGTTTGCTATACAGTTCCAGTAACCAAAAAAAAAAAAAAAAAGAGCAAAATTGTGACTTCCCCTCCCCCCCCCTAAAAATGCATAAGTGCCAATTTCCCTTATGGTTTGATCACAAGTAACCTACAAACAGTGAGCACAGTGTTGCAAGGTGAACATCTTGGCTCCCATAGCAGGAGGAGCTCATAGGAGTTGGCCTTGCAGCAATCAGTGAGCTGAAAGAGGAGATCAGAGCGACTAGAAGCCTCAAATTTATTTGATGCTCTTTGGCTCTGTCCCTTCCCTGGTAGGTTCATTTGTCTGACTACCTCTGCGCGGTCCTGCTCACGCAAACTAAAGGCAACCAGGTAGGCCCCTGCGGCTACCGCAAAGAAAGGGAAGCAGGAATACTGCCTGGTAAATGGAAGGGAACAAAATAGGAACTTTTTGAAGAGAAGCTTCTGAAGATTGCTGAAACCCTGGAATCTTTAGGAGCATGGTTTCAAGTTTCCTGTAAAATGGAAAGGAATGGAAAACATTTGACATTTTTAATATGGTGGTGATGCTTTTTAACTTACTCTAAGAATAAAGAGACACACTTCTATATTTAAGACGTTTCTAGCCTTACAAGCATTACAGTTTGGCCCTGGAGGCTGCTTTTGTATAAACCAATGTTGACATACTCACTAATCTTTGGAGGGCTTCAAGCAAGGAAATAAAATGTAAGATGGAGACATGTCTGCAGAAAGCATTCTGTGTACATAATGCCATCCTAAACAGAGTTAAGCCTTACAAAATACATTCACATTTTCCAGTTATCTTCCTATTTTGCAGTCTCAATATCAACTGTTATAAAAACTTTAAGGAATGTAGCAACTGATGCTGTTATTTTTAACCAACTGAAGCTGGTATTGTCACTCAGTATTGGGTGGACTGTGATTAGACACAGATCAGTGCTATGAATTCTGTTTAGGAGACATGAAATGCTGCCAAATTTCATGCTTTCATGCTCCTAGCTATTTCTGATTAAAACAGAATTAGAAATACCTGTTTTCTGGGAAGTGTCTTTTCAAGGGGCAGATACAGAGTGGTGTAGGGAAGGAGGGCTTCTTGATTGCTAACAGTGACAACAGCTTTGATTTTTATAAGGTTTTTCCCCACAATATTAATGCTACCCTGGAGTATGAAAATGGCTGGCAAAAGACTTCTGGATGACTGGAGAAGATTGTCACAGACTGTGGCAAGATGTTGTGGTTAACAGGGAGCCTTTTCTCACAGGCAGAATGTGTTCTTCTTTAAGACAACTGATCCTTGGCATGTGCAAACAGAGTAAAACTGAGAGCAACTACACTCAGAATGAAAAAGGGAAATGGTGTCAATTGCTTTTAGTTGCATTTTCATCAATGTTTATCAAGGGAAATTATGCCAGGGTGAAAGAGAACATTAAGTATGGGGCACTCAGCAAATCACAACCGAAGTTGAATATTTAAAAAAATTTAATAGGGCACGTAGATTATAGCTGTTGTCTTTCAAGGCTGACTACTAAGGAGTATACAGAGAAGTCATGTGATGGGAAATAAAGTTTACAACCCCAGTCCATGTGAGTTGATTGAGGCCAGATAACAATATTTAATATGTCAGCCTTCTTGTGTGTTATACTCTAATTACAATGAATAGCTCTGTGTATAAGAAATCTCTTAGCAATTAGCTTTTTGTGCTTAAGCTTGGAATCAGGAATGTAATTCAGATATAACTGTTAAACTGGAAAAGGTCTATAGGTCCAAAAGCAATCTTAGAATAAACAAACACACTTTTAAAATCTTGCACAAATACTTCCTGACAATTAATATAAAAAGTAAAAAAATTATGTTAAGCCCTAAAAACATCACACTATAGCAGAATCTTCACCTTCAGGGTGGTGACAGACTGAGAAAAGCCATCTATAACAGCAGAATTCAGAAAAAGCTGGTCTGCCCCAAGAGAGAGGCATTATTCAGTGCAAAAAGTAAACTTCATGGGAGCTAATTAATCTGTCATTAGCTTACCCTTCGCAGTAGAGGTTTCAATGTTTAAATGTTCAGCTACATGCTGCTTATTTTACCTTAACATCTGAATCAATGGGTCGATAGGCTAAAGCCCAAGCACACCAGCTTCAGACTGTGAACCACCCATCTTATACTGTCTGGGAGGAAGAATAAAATCTTCCTCACATCACAGGATCAATATCCTTCATTTAAAAATGATAAAGAACTAATAAGCCTTGCCCCAACTTTGCATGAAGGAAGCAAGTATAATCAATTCCATCTTATGAGTGCTGATATCTTGGAGAGATATGAAGTAACTTGACCAGTTCAGCTGGATCCTTCTTTAATCAGTAGGTAACATCCTCAACATAAGAAGATATTAATTTTAAATATTAACACTTCAAAATACAAAACCTGTCTCCAGCTGAAAAATACATTCTTTAATGAGGGAACAAATACAGTCATTCCCTTTGAATGCAAAACTGGCTTTGGTTATAGCAGACTAAATATTAAAAGTACTTCTTATTAACCAATCTGACTTTCCCTCACCAAGACTGGAGGCACAGCAGTTGATGGGTGTAATATAACAGAGACAAAATATAATATGTAATATTAACTATAATGCCCTACTCAAACTCTATTTACCTGTGTACAAATGTCTTCTTATTTCTTTGCAGTCCATCCATAACTGAAGACAAGCTGCTTTTTGCTGGTGAGTTAATTTTTTTGGCATTGACATCTTTCCTCAAATTAGCGAGGAGTTATTTTTGTAACATTTCAAACTTGAAATTTATATCTAAATGTGGCAATACTATTTAACCTACAAGAAGGTATTAAAATAATTATTAAGAGCAATGTTTTGTGGAAAGGCATTATTCACTCATTTGCTTCATTCCAATGTTTACAATTTTAAATGTCACTGGTGTAGATTCAACCATCTCTCTCATAATTTAGATAATTTTTTGTTTTTTTCAGGATTTGGTCTTATTTCACAGTAGTAACAGATGCCGCCACTTTTATAAACAGCTATTATCTCTTTCCCTTCACAAATAATTCACATCCATTCACATCTCCATATTCACAAATATGGTGAATTTTCAAATAGAGGAATATGGTTTCAAATGTTTCATGTTAACTCTTACCTTGTTCCTCTCTATCCATTAACAGTTCATTTGGGGTTTGGGATTTCAGTCAACTGGCAGCACGCCTTTGCTGAAGAGAGATGGCAGATGCTTGAAGCTGCAAAGTCAGCAGTATCAGACTGGCCACCATTCTCCCCATGCAGGGGGAAAAGACATAGTGCAGCTGTGAAGCACCAGTGAGGTCCCTGGCTCCACCAGGCACCACATCCATGGGCATTAAATTCATCACCGGCCTAATGCAAGTGGGAAAACTCAGAGCAATTTGCCTTTGCTTCAGGTTTTGCTGAGATTGGGCTGCTGAGGGCTGGGCAACAGCAAATCTTTCCTGGTCAGTGCTGCTCTCCACAACCTCCCAGCAACACAGAGCTGTGAAACCTGGTAGAGACCTTGAATCACAATTTTGGTACTCACTTTCATCAGTGGATGGCAGACAGATCTGAGAGCAATTACACTCCCCAACATGAAACATCTCACATTAATTATGCTTAGTTTAATGCTGGGGATTCAGTGGGAGACTGCATCTGACTCCAATGGGCTGTAGAACAGACCCTAAATACAAAACTTTACAGTACTTTAATGTCTGATACACTTTTTCACTTGCAAAACCAGATCAATTAGCTAGACAAAAATATATAAGCTGACTGTGGGCTCAGCAATTTTATTTTCTCTAGTGATGGCTACTAGTCAAATGTTGCTATATTTAAGTGTGATTTTCCAAAAATTGGGATTCTGGACAAGTATACTGCTCTGTCTTTTGTAATAGTATTAGAAGATTTAACAGATTCTGCTTCCGTATTTAATTGGTGATGATTTTTTTCATTCTAAGGAGCAGCTTTGTTACAAGCTGGATCCAGATACACAGTAATTATCCTATTAGAGATTAATGCTGCAGAGAGTTTTTAGGTAAGGAGGAAACAAATGGGTGCCACCTCATTTCACACTCACCGAGTGGTAATAGCTTCAGTCTGATCCATGCTATGCGTAATGTGTCAGAAAGGGTTTCATAGCTAATTACATGTAGCCCAAGATGCCCAGTCACACACAGTCTTAACGACACAAAACAATTCAATTTTTTCAACTGCTGTACATGGCCTGGAAGATCCAAGGGAGAAAGAGTAGCAAGCCAGAAGCTTCAGGAAGACTGTTTTCTCCAACATATTTATGCAAAGCACAGTCAGACCTCTGGACCTCTACTGAAGTGGCCAAGTTTTGGTTTTTTTTTTTCAGGGAACTCTATATCCCTACATGAAGTGCTATTTGCAAAATACAAAAGCTGTAGCATATGAGTTAAACAAAAAGCCAGCTTATAGCGTGGATGCAGTATTCCATAGGGTTTGAAACATATATTTTCTAAGCAGAATGCATAATAGCTCACAAAATCCCTAAGCAAGGAGTGTAGTAAGTTTATGACTACTAAGAAAACAAGAGTAGGAAACCTAGATGGATCATAAATGCAAGTATGAAATGAAATAGATGAAAACGCTGAGCTAAATATATCTTCTTATGTTCATAAATGCAGTAGAGTCTCTATCATGCAAGACATTTTTGTGTCTTGGTTTTAACCTGAGGCTGTAGCAGCTACTATGGTTTTGCATCATTTGTCAGAATGATCAATTAATCTGAAATAATTTATATCAGTTTATCTCTGCTGACTTCACTGGTATTGTATCTTTATTGCTCTCCTTCTCTTTAATAAGAGATTCCTGAATTTTCATTCTTGCTTTAAACACCGAAAGAAATACTGTATTCTCCTTCCTGTTCATGTAAGGAGAGTCATAGGCTTTTCGGGTCAAATCCAATTTTCATTAAGTCAACACAAAGTTTTTAATTTATTTCTGTGGGAACAGTATCAGACTTTCATAGCATAAACTGAATTAGCTATCACCTCCTAGTATATACATTGTAAATTTGCAGGAGACTTCATATACTCAGGCAGTTTGAAAGGTGAAGTTAACATAAACCATATTTAGTAGATAGAGAAAGAGCTTCTTACTTAAATTCCATTAAAATACTTTCCCGTGAAAACAGCCTGGCTCCAAATTATATCAAGGACATTTCAAAAATTTAGTGATACACAGTCAGATCTTATATGACACCATGGGAGAGAGGGGGGAAAAGAAAGGATAAAAATAAGTTTAAATATTTTCTAGACTGTAATTGTTCAAGACATAAGAAACACTGGCTGTTAACACAATCAGTGGGAAGCATAATGTGTAGTTAGGAAGTGTTATTTTCTGGATGTGTGTGTCTGAAAAAATTCTGCCTTTATGTCTCTCCAGGAAATCCTGGAGAGATTATGAATCTACTAGGCAACAGTAATTAATTTGAGACACTTTAAACCAAGAAATCCCTAGAGTGAGATAAGGTTTATTCATCTTTTTAAGAAAGAAATTGATAGGCTTTACGTCCCTCTTGGGTGAACACAATTATTCATGACACCACATTTATGAAACTAAGAGGTTATATGAATATGTGAAATTATCACTAACCTCCTGAGATCAAATTAGTAAGTATAAATTGAAATATAAACTATTATAGTGTGTAAAGAATGAGCGATAAAGCATTCCCGAATATGCAGAAATAATTTCCGATCATTGACTACCATGAAAAGAATGACTTAAATTGCTATAGCTCCACTGAACCCAGTGAAATGAGTGAAATGTATGTATTTAAGGCTTCTGTTTATGTCTTGGGACATCATTTCTGGAAGGTCTTTTTTTGTTTGTTTGGTTTTTTTTTACATGACCCATTTTCAACTGCATATCCATTTTTATAATGACAATGATGGAAAGATAACTATCACAGAGATGAAGAGCTCTTAGATTATTGAAGCAAGGAGGATGTTATATGGCACATATTTAGTTCTTATGGTCAGAGAACAGATATCTCTAGGTATTAATGGCATTAAATATTGAAAAAACCTGCAACAGACTGAAGAGTCCAGATGCCAGGACGTACAAAACCCATGACATAGCTTGGTTACAAAAGTTTTAGTTGAGAAGAAGCTATCTCATACTGATGAAGCAATATAAACTTTCTGTGTCTTTCTAGTCAAAAAAAATAATCTGCCTTATTACTGCAACCTTTCCTTTATTCCTTGAATGCAGAGGGCTTTGATGAGCTCATGTTACAAAACAGCCTCTGTATATGGCAAACTCAGAGCAAATTTGACTCTTCCCTATTTTATATACACAAGTGTAAAGTGGCTTCCTACAAAGGAGGTCAAGTGGCTTCACCCGAAGATGAAGAGCAGGGAAGTACTTTACCTCAATGTTTGCTTCCCACATAGATCTCTGCACTGACCCGTGGCAGAACATATCTTTTTTTAGGCAAGCTCTGTGGGGTATTTGAATTAAGATAGCCTATGATTAACCTTGTCTCGTAATTATAAGTTCATAAGCTTGTAAGTACAGTATCTTTCTTCCTTCTTACACCACTAACTGGACTGGAAGACCATGTGACCATTAATGACAGTAGAGTTTAGGAGAGCCGTTTTTATTTGAAAATATATAATAAATCCCTATCCTGTGAACTTCCTCTAGAGTTTTTTTCAAGAATAGTGAAGCAAAGCAGAACCAATTCAGAAAGATGTTACTAGAAAAACATTTCCCAGTAGGACATGATGAAATATAACTGGACAAAAGAGTTGGAAATGTAACGTAAACATTTAGCTTAGGATATATTTTACTCCAATTATGATTAATCTGTAACTATCCATGTATTTGGGAAATAGCAGATCTCATCAAGAAGTGTCTATCCAATAGTAAGTATACAGTGTACTACTCCTCCTGTATTTACTCTGCTTTATTTCAGCAGTAGTTGTCAAGTAAGTAATTTTTTTTTCTCTGTAGTAACAATACTTTTTTTCACCTACAAAGGTACATATTTTTAGCTGGTTTGGAAATTTTTGTACCTTATAATGGAAGATTTCTGTCACTTTGACTTGTAAAACAGGAAACTCACAAATCAGCAGTAGTATTTTCAATCTGAAATTGCTATATGCAGACATGCAAAATACAATGATTTCATTCTATTCAGTAGTTGAAAATGCAAGGTTCAATGGTAAAGAGTCACTGGTTTGAAGGATGACATTGTATTACTTTCACCTATAAAGTTGTCAGTTCACACTTAGGTTAGCATGGGCTGGCTGGGTAGAAACGTGTTTTGTGTTCTGTTCTAGAGGGACAAGCATTTCTGCTCCCAAATGTAAAGTAAAAAAGACAAGGATTGAAGAGGTTTGAAGACTGAACTCTCCCTTTATCTTCACAGCCTCTCAATCAGCTTCTTACATCAAAGTTATGGCTGACAGACATCTCTGTAAGTACTGAGTAAATACTGCTGAGTTCTACCTGGGCTACATCTCTCATGGGGTTAGAGAACTGACAACACAAACGGTACCTAACCTGACATGTGTGTAAAAAATAAAAATGCAGTGGAGACTCAGTTTTGAAGAAGAAGGAGTCTGTTGTACAAGGCTATTTAAGAAAACAAAATATAAATCATAACACCTACTTGCATGATAAGAGAGAAATGTTCTCAATCATGCTATTGTGGATAAACAATGCAAGGAAAATAGTAGGAGTGTCTACCTGAATAATGAGAGGTTTGGATATACGGACAAACTAGACTATTAGGAGCAATGAAAAGAGATTTCAGAGCAGACTTATTTCCTTCTGCCACCTCCAACATGCAGACAGTGCAAATAATAATGGGAAATGCAAAGTGTGCTGCCAGATCTATTCATCACTTTTAATCTGCTTGATGTTTTTAGTGAAGGGAACATCTTGCACTTTCCTGGATGGCTCAGCCTCAATTTCTGAGGTAGTTTTTAAACTGCCCTTCCTAAAAAACGATGTCACCTCAGTAAATGTAGGAGAGCAAGATACAGGAGCATTAAATGCAAAATATCAAAGCTGAACAGCAGTATAAATACCTGAATTAAAAGTGATTTATAGGTAAGTAGTGCATGATTAATAAAGGAGAATGTGAGTGTCACTGTATCAGATCTAACAAAGAAACACTCACCACTCCTCTGGAATTTTGAATTGCTTCAGATGTCTGTCTAGCCAAGGTTTTTCTGTGCAGACTTAAATCTGGTGTAAGCATGTAGATGGGATGGCCAGCACAACTGCCCATGAATGTGATGACATTGCATGATCTTCTGTATTTAGGGAAACTTGAAGTCATTAAAAAAGCCCCAAACCACAACCTATAAAACTCACAAATTTGGAAAGAAAGGAGCACCATCAACAAGTTGTAGAGATAGAAAACAAATCGTACCCTGCCTCTGGCTTTATCCAAGACTTCTCTCACCTTTGTTCTCCTCTAACTCTGGCATATCTAGGCCAGCATTTACTAATTACCAGGAAATAAAAAATGTTTGCTAAATAGTGTTGAAGGAAGATTATCACATTTAAAGCCTATGTTGATCTAACGTGCTCCAAAAAAAAAAAAAAAAGCTTACTCAGAAAAACCTTAAGAAAGCATAATAAAATTTCATTACTAGATAATTGGAGCTCAAGCTGAGTGTGTTATATAAGAGCACTTACCAATCCAGCTGCATTTTATCTTTTTACCCATCCCTCCAAGTGTAAGACACAGTAATTGTTACCACACCTTAGAAACTTTCCACAGAAAGGTGTGGTCTATTGTCAGAATTACATCACATCTCAAACTTGCATCCACAGTGAAGAAGTAGTTAGAACCTGCCAGTAAACCAACAGAGAGAAAGAGAAAATGTGGAAGAAGAAAGTAGAAGAGAAAGTGCTGAAAACTTACCATAAATAACCCCCCTTTTTTTTTTCCTTTTTTCATAGAATCATTTGGCTTGGAAAAGACCCTTAAGATACTTTTCAGGTTACTGAAAAAGATTTGCATAAAGGTTTGTTTGGGGACCTAGAAAAAGGTGAGGAGAAGGCTGCTGGCATGCTATCAGCTATTAACAGTATGGAGAATATGTGTCTAAAAAGAATATTTACTAATGCTTCAGGCAAAGCCATAAAGGGCAGGAAGGTGTGTGGGAGCCGTCACAGCTCATGTGACTGGCAGTAGTATGCAATCTTCTGAAAGCTTGTCACCAGCTTAAATTCTCAGCAGGCAGGGTTAGACTTTCCCACTGCCAACAAAGCTGGCAACTAATTTGGGCATGATATTATTAGATGGACATTTGATAAGTTACAGCATGTATATAACTTTAAATTCACTTCTCTAGCTGAGAGATTCAGCCCAAATACATGAGTTAGCATTGGTTGATTCACCTCTGTTTTCTGAGGTACTTGTCAAACTAGGAAATGTTGGAGTGCACTGAAAAAAACAGTTGTTTTCCTAAAGCAAATTTTAAAAAGATTTAACATGAGAAGTACTAGGAGTATATTAAATATTTTTTCAAGGGGTAAAAAAGTAGTCTGCAGAAGTTATTGTAGTGCTAGTTTTATCAGTAGATTTGCAATAAATCCATGGGTTTATATATAAGAAGAGAACTGGGTTAGCATTCTGTGAGAAAAAGGCTATTTTAGTCTGTTCATCCACTAAGGAGATAAAGCAGACTGTTTTGTCAGCCTTGACAGCAACTCTGAGTTTTCCTGGATATGTCTTAGAAAATAACTATCACCATATGGGAGGTATAACATTTGAGGCAGCCTAAAGCTATCTCCTTTGAAAGTAGAGCTTTATTCCTGTAATAAAGCCATGGATGTAAAAGCTCGTTGTTAACTTGACAAAACAAGGTATCTGACATGGTTAAATTACACCATGTTTCACCAGAATAAATTTTCAATTTCCTATTAGTACATGCAGTGGGATATAGAATAAGCATACAGTTTAATTCACTTGTGATTTTTTGGCTAAGGACCTCTAAAAAGAGCTTCAGATAGCTCTGGTCCTCTGGGTAGTTGTGGGTAGTCCAAGAGCCACGTGGGACTTACTGACCTGAACAGACACTCAGATTGTGAGACTATTTCAAGCCTTAGCGGGGTAAGAAGGGACAAAGGTGTTGGAAAGTGTTTAGATCAAACAATATTTGTCCAGTGGATGTTTTTGAACAGAGGAGTATGGTGTCCTGTGACACCCTGGAACTCTGCCAGCTATTCCAGGCACAGGGATTTTTCAGACAGAGGGGTTATGATATAGAATGCAGAATTTCTGATTCCCTTACGCTAGCGTCAATTAAATCAATAAGTAAAGATCAGGTTGGTGGCTTTAATCGAGAAAACATCTGCTGTCTCTTATCTTCTCCATAACTTCCTCTTGTGAGGGGCAGTTGAGAGAAACAGTCTTTAGCTCTCAACAGTGCAAAAATAGATTCCCTGATGCTTTTTGCTTTATCTTTGTCCCCCTTGCCGGGAAGCAAACTGCTCTGTGTAGTCTATTCTTCTGCTTTCTGTCAGAGGCTGCTTGAGCAGGGAAGTTGCATCATGAGGGCATATCTTTTTCCACGTGTCTGTGCTTTTTTCTTTTCTGTACAATGCTGCATGTCTGATCCTTTGCCCTCTTTCCTGTCTCTTGCCACAGAAGATGAGACAGTGTGTAGAGCAACATGCACCCACCAGTACAGTCTCTCCCAGACTTAACTAGTGAGCAGAAGGGAAAATATTCATAAAAAGCAAACGTTTAATCAAACTGTTGGAAAGCATGGTGATTGTTACAGGTTAGAACAAGACCAAGAATCTTAGTTACTACATGTTCTAGCTAGACCTCCATGTTTGGATAAAATAACATACACTTATACTACTTTGAGTAAAAGACCATAACCAATAGTGGTATTTAACATGCAGAGGTGTACATGTCAGGGCTTAAATTCAGTGAAGAACATGAGTAAAACAATCATTGTCTCTCCTTCTTCACTAGGAGTTAATGTCTTATTAATTACGGGACCCAGGTTTACACAAGATGTTGTCCTGAGTAATAGCAGATGTAATCCTTGACATCATGCAAAATAATGCTGCAATGTTAATGAGTAAATTTTTTTAATTAACAGTCTTTAGGGGATAAGAATCGTGGCCATAACTTTGAAAGCATTTGCAAGTAAATGTACTGTACAGCTATACAATCTGTTCAACCTCTGGAGCACACCAGAGAGAAACAAGTGTTAGGAACTCAATTGAAGGAGATAAGGCATTATCATAAAAAGGTAATCCTTGTAAAGGGGAATGCCGCAGAGAAACCATAAATGTTAAATCACCATACATAAATCAGTATGTCAACACCATTTTATCAGAAAAAGCTATTGCCATGATGATTCCAGCTGTCTGGCCCAGGCTTTCTGCAGCAGTGGATAAAGTCATTCTGATGGAGCACTGGTTTTTGTGATTATTTGCAATATGATTATTTGCTACTGTTCAGTTTTTATTTATAGGCTTACAGTACTTAACGGACACAGGGGGAATTCAGTGGCAGGAGGTACAGTGAATATCTACATAGATATATTCACAGGAATAAAATAAGATCACAGCAGTTGACATTATGGATGATTAAACTAGAGGTAGTAGGTAACTAATCATATCTGTTGACCAAGTGTTAAGAACTGGAAGTGCTTTTAATTTTAGGTTAGGCATCTATATTGGTCTCCATTGCATGATGCCGGGATAGAGCCCCTGAGGCACCATGGCCACCACAGCCTTTGCCCCAGGTGGCCAGGCAGGCTGAGGGGAGGGCCAATGCAGGTTGCTCTCATGGCACCAGTGGAGGGAACTCACAAAGGGATCTTTCTTCATCAGACTGGGAAGAGATTTGGGTTAGAAAGGGCACCTGAAAAGTACTGGTTTAAACCGCAAAGTATCGTTTCATCTTCCTTCAGGCCACAGTCTCTTGTTGCTCCCCATAGGGCACCAAATGGCTTTTCATCAGCAGTCACTCACATCCTTTCTAGCTTAGATTAGTTTTTTCCTCATCCTTTTTAGCCTCTTCAGAGTCTGCACAGTCGCAGAGCTTCTTCCTTCCCCAGCACTGGCTGCATCACAGTGATATCCCTCCTCTTTGCCCAGGGCTGTCTCGCTACAGCCCCTGTGGTGTCCATGTTCTTCTCAGCCCCAGTCTTGTCCCCACCTCAGGGGACAGTCTGGAGCCATTATGGCTGCTCAAGGACCAGGGTCTGACAGCTCATTGGCCATGGCAGACACAGATGTGTGACGGAAGAAGGTAGGTAATGGAGGGACAGCCGCATGCCCAAGACAAGGCAAATTTGGGGCAGGTCTGCAGTACATTTGACACTGGATGATAGAAATGCAAAAAACCCACAGCAGGCATGGAGCTGGAGGTGGGTTTAACTGCTGCATGGGGGCACTGGTGCTGGGGAGCACACCAGACCTGGAGTTTCTCGCAGCCGCCCTGCCTCATTAAATTTTGGATAAATCGTTAAATTAATTATCATCGTTGTAGCTCTAGTCAAAACATGTTTCTTGCTGCAGGTGTGTGAGAAGGGCTATTTTTGTTTCCATTTCAGCAGGGGGGGTGGAAATTCGAGGGCAGAGCAAAACCTCAATTTTCGTTTCCATGTTTCAATTTATAATTTCAACTTTTAGGAGAAAGGGATCAGTAACAGGAGAGAAAAGGTGAAGTTTGTGACTCACTCATTTGCGCGTCTCATGCAAACACTGTGGAAGTACATGTAACGCTGTGAATAGTCATTTCACTTAAGCTGGGCCTACTTAGGCATTGAAACGGCATATGGTTGGACTTGGTGATCTCCTCTCCAACCATGCTAGTTCTGTGATTCTGTGATTCTGTCAAATCAGTTGCTTTACTGAGCAAACCATGCCTCGGCTTCTGCTCACTAAGAAAAGGTCCCTGAATACAAAAAATGGCACAGGAAAGGCAATTCTTGACTTTAAGCAAACTTTCTATTCTGTGAGGGAAGAAAAAGGATTTTAGACCTAAAAAATGTTCAGTCTTAACAGTTCCAGCCTGATCCAAAACTTACCAAAGTTGGTCTCAGCCTAACCCCAGTTCAATGAGGAACTTTACATCACAAGGTATTATTTGGATTAGAACATCAGGAGGAAAAAAAATCAGTCTGAGATAAAAGTACACATCAAACTTCTGTGTAATGTGAAAATGGGTAATAGAAGCTGTCCTAGCACACTAAACCCTACCCCATTAGTAATTTTATCCTCTAGTATCCCTGTTCAAGATTATGCTTAAAATTAACTATGCCACATAAATTCAGGAGCCATAATTCACAGCAGTGGGTTGAAAAGTTATGTATATCTGTCTCCTGTTGTGTGGTAGTAATGAGAGGCCAGAGCCCAGATGTTGCAGTGGGGAAGAAAAGTGGTCCAGTTTAAGCAGGACATACAACAAAGAGGCAACACACAAAACATGTGTAAACATGTGGGTGGATGGGAGAGGACTTTGGAAATCGTATACATAGAGAAATATAAATATAACCTAAACCCTGATACTGAAAGCTGGTCATACCAGCTGCAGTCTTGCTAAAGTGTATATTATAAAAACGTGTTTTCACCTGTTTCATTTTTGGGCAGAATATGTATGACCTGTTGCTGCTTGAAAACTAGTGTTAGAAAACCTGAGCAAAAGTCCCTTTGCTTTTTTTTGAAAGCATTGCAGGAAAGTAGAATAATACACTTCTTCTATTGTCAAAGCACTTTGATTATACTACTTAGAATGCTAATGCATAAAGTAACAATAACTGACAGAAATGATAAAATTGGAAATGTGAACAACTCCAGGGACCTGACAATTACCAGCGAAGGCTTACATTTTCTTTTGAAATTGCTCCTTCAGTACCCAGAAATGTTTATTTAAAAACTTAGTCCTGCAGACATCTAAAAATATTAATTTCATATTTGTGAATGACCATTAAATTTAGTGGATATGAGATCATAGTCTAAATTCTGCTAAATTACTTCATATGTAATTTA
Source organism: Nycticryphes semicollaris (assembly GCA_013400055.1). Lineage (NCBI taxonomy): Eukaryota > Metazoa > Chordata > Aves > Charadriiformes > Rostratulidae > Nycticryphes > Nycticryphes semicollaris. Next base: position 490,171 of record VXBJ01002386.1, read on the forward strand.
CTAAAGTTAGCAGGTCTAGGGTTGTCCAGTTGCTGTTGAGACAATTTACCTAGGGAAGATTGTAAATCTATCAATGAGAGCATTTCCAAAAAATTTCAAATGCAACTGCTTTTCAATCTGTGGATGGCAGACTGCCCATTTTTGCTGAAAAAATTTTTTCACAATTGAGCAGATCTGATGTCATGTGGTTTAAAAACACCCCTCCAGAAAACAGTTTCCAATATAAACATAATAAACCAAATAATTTCTCTGTTATAGGTAGCTTTCCTGCAAGGACAGCGGGAACATTGTCACTGAATAATCATCCTGCTTATGTATAGGTACGTCCCAGATTGTTACCTGTAGCAGAAATGCTATGCTCTGCAGAAGGAGCTAAAACATTTTTGGGAGGCAAGGTTTACCATAGAGGAGCTCCATCAATAGCAAAGAAGTTCCCTCTGATCTGATTTTTTAATTTGTTTTTTTCAGAATATTAGCTTCTCTAAATGACAAACAAGTGACAAATATTACCATCTCTTACAGAATGTTAAATGACTGTCAGATAATACCTGCATTTACTGGGAACACCTAGTAAGCCTGCCTTACCAAAGGGACAGTGGGAAGCACAAAAGTAAGGGCCTGTCAGTTGTTTAGTTGGATTCTAATTAAGTCATGTGGTGAAAAGTCAGTGTAAACGGGGCATGCGCATTCTAATTAGTTTCCAGAGATTAGTAGTATGCTAATGGCCCAGATTCCAAGAGTTAATGCACGCAGAGGGCACACAGGTGCATTGGATTCATAATCTTAGCAGTACAATAGGACATGCAGACTCTAGAAGGAAAGAAAACAGAGTTGAAGCTATTTTACAATAGATTCTAGTTTTGAAAGTTGAAAAAGAAGTATATTAAAAGAGGAAAATACAAAGACTAGGACAGTGTGAAAAACAATAAGTACCCTCTGTAAACTAAGACGTGACAAACAAATGAGGAAGGTTTTACATATGTATTGTCTTCTGCTTCACATATAATCACTTAAATTATTGAATTCTCCTATGATAAGAAAAGTGCTTTCCTAGTCATTCCCACCTACCACACAACGTGCCTGGTCAGATTATCCAGGCAGTGCCTGGTGGGTACCTCTAACCTTGCTACTGAAATGGAGCACGATGTTGCGTTGTTCTCTGCCAGCTCAACAGGACAAGCTTTCTCTTCCCTCCCCTTCCAAAAGGCATGGCAGGGGCAGAGAGGAAAGAAATCCCAAAGGATTAGATCAGTGTCAGAGCATTAACACTTAGTTGATGACAACTGTAGGGATTAATTCAAGCTGGTTAAATCCTTCTTAGCTAGAATAGGAACCAGCAAACCATCTGGTAGGAAGAGCAGTATGACAAGGCTAAAAGGAAATACTGTCTGAGCAGTCCAAGGAAAAATAAACCTTTCTACAGACTTTTGGGAACTGCTATGTCTCCTAAGCATCTGGCAACAACAAGTGACAGTTTTAGCTTTTGTTACAGTAGTTTAAATAAGTGGTGTGGCAAAATATTGTGTTTGCAGCTCAGAAAAAAAAATAATCAGATTTTAAGCTTTTACAATTACTATGATAATGCACAACACTTGCATAGAAAGACTATATAAAAAATCTTGCATTCTGTGAAAAAATATCATACCATATAATCTCTTTTCCTGCTAATGTCTGCTCAATTGCCAGACTACATTATTCTATTGCTTCATTACTGAATGATCTTTACAAGTAATTCTCTCTTTTCCTCTGCTGTTTTCAGCAGTCCTTTCCTATTTCCCTCCTTTGAGAGAGGTACTGTTGGTCTCTGCATGCTTTGCTTTTCTGTAAAGTGAAATAAATGAAGTGTGTGTAGTCACAAAGAGAAATAAAAGTGACCCAAATTTACAGACTAGGTTAGTATCACAACTCTTGGGGCTAGTAAAGATGGCCTGGCCTACAAAGACAAGGTGATCGGCCTTGTAAACTGCTTTGAGGTTACCTCTCAGGAATTAAGAGCGCTTGTCTCTGGAGAAGATCAGACAATGTAAACTGGATTTGCAGTGAAGTGTCTCTTGCTAGTGTTTATACTAGAAATAAAGTCTTGATTCTGGTGGGTTTAAGCTTGGTTCACTTGTTTTAGTCTCCTTATAAATACAGGAATCTGATGAAACCTTGTAAGAATTTAATTTACAGCCTGTATTTTATGAGGTGCTTGCTGCTACAACTGACTTGTATATAATGGCAATAGGCTCACTGTGAACGATTGGTGATGACTCTGTGTGCAGTCTCACAGGAAGGAAGGTCCTAAAGGACGTTCAGTAAATATATTTCTCATTTACTTTGATCTGTTAGATGTTTGTTTTTTAAATCTAGAAATTCTCTTGTTTGTTTATCACAGCCGTGAAACATGAAAGTGTGCAGTTTATGTTGTTGTTCCATGGCAAGGTTTTACCAGCTTCCTGGTTACAGAGAGCTTTTTTGTCTATGGAAAGTTTTCATCCTGCTCTCCCCGAATATTGTCATGTGAAAGAATTTTCAAATATAATGTAGCAAATCACTTTGCAAATATAAGAACCGAGCAAAAGCATTTGATTTCCCGATAGAAAATCACTGTGGTGTTGGTTCACACTCCTCTTTTGAATATGAATTTCCTGGTGTGAAAATGGGAGAGTAAATCTGAAGAGGAGAGTCCCAAAATCTGTAAGTCTGGTCTGTTACTTGAAGCAAATAGATTCTGTGCAGGGTCAGAAGCAAAAAACATCAACATGCTTTCATTCTGTATTGCTACAATGGGGAAACAACTTTTCTTTTAAAATGCTGACACGGATAGTAGTCCTTTTCTTGAGCCCAACCTTGTCCTCTGAATGCTGCTACATTTGAAAAAATGTTTTCAGAATACAATGTTTCATCACTGTTCAGAAGTTTCATGGATTTTAAAAGATTTTTTTTTCTCTCAGTGGAGCCTAAAATAAAGATAAATTGAGAAATTTTGGATCCAGATTTGAAATAAGAGGATCAAAGGAATCAAAATATCAGCAAAGATAAAAGAGTTTGTTTGCCAGTGGCAGGTCTTACTGCTGATACAGAGGATTCTTTCAAACCCTGACAATATCAAGCAGGAAGCATCTGTGTATGCTTATCAGCTTTTTTACAACACCAAATCACACATTTCTGGCCTTTGCCTTACCAAAGATTGGGACTGAGATGAATTTAACAACAACTGTGTGTCAGAATATTGGATGTACCCCAAAATCTGGAGTCACTCGGTTTGTGTCTATTAGATCAGTTTAGGGGCAGTTTGTTTAATAACATTCAAACTGTGTGAAAGTTTGAAGCTATCCATCCCCTTTTGTTTTGATCTTCATGATAATCCATCAGTCTGGTCAATAGCTCTCACAAAACAGCTGTGCCCTTAGTATGAAGAATAAATAGCAGGAATGAGTCATCGCTGCAAACTTACTGGAGTCCTGAAGGAAAAAATTGTCCTGGAAAACTGAGTCACAAGAATGCATCTTCACCCAACGTCAAAACTGCACAGCAAGATTCCCAATGCTATCAATTATTGTTTACCAATTACTAATTAGTAATTACTAGCTACCACTAAACACAGTCCTCCAAGCACATTGGCTCAAGAGAGAACAGTAAATGCTATATAGTTTTTTGGGGTAAAGTATATTAAATTATTTTTTCAAAAGATTTCTCCCTGCTTTTAGCTGTCATAGGAACAGACATGCTGATTTGGACCAAGGTATTCTGTGTCCCACTGCTTTGACTCCAATATTGGCTAGAAGTGGATGAATGCCAAAAAAAAAAAAGTAAAAATAGGGTAAGTATATATCATACCTTTCCCTCTCCCTTTCTTCTTCTGCCTAATCCCATATGCGCTCCCACTCCTCAGCCATTTCAGGTAAGGTAATTTGTCAGTTTTTCAGGCAATTTGTCAATTTTGTAATCCCAACTGCAGCTCTTCATTAAACATTTTTCCAGTTGCTTTGTCATCTCATGTAAGCTTTTTGCATATTAAAAATGGAACAGGCAACAAATGGAAAGGTCAACAAAGGTACAGGACAACAACCATGTGAAGTTTGGCTGAGTAGAACTCCACAACCAAAACACAAAAGGAGACAGTTTGGTACAGAGGCTATGGTAGACCTGTACAACTCTTCACCAAAGAATGCTGTAGTTGTACAAAGTTTACATTAGTTTGAAGGAGAGCTGAACAAGCGCTTTGGAAAGAACTAACAACCTTGGTTTGTTCTGAACCTGACTTCTGCTGGCTTCACTTTCTCTTCCAGCACAAGAACCAGTGCATGGGATGAGTAGTTAAAGATGAGTAGTTCATGGGATGAGTAGTCCACCAGGCTATTTAAGAGCACATAAACACCTAAAATATTCCCTTTAAGTCAAATCTTTTCTGTGCTGTAGGGTTTCCACTCAATCATTCCTCATATGGAAGTTGTTTCATGCATTTGATCATCTTCATTGCTCTCTTTTGAATCTTTGCTCTTTTAATGTTTTATGTTTCACCAAGACTTCACAGAGTACTTGGTGTGAAAGAACCGTGGATGTATGTAATAGCATAATGTTATTTTCTGCTTCATGCTGCATTGCTTTTGTAATAACTCCTGAGACTTAGCTGTCCTTTTTGACAGCTGTCAACCATTGAGTTGATTATTTTATGAAAGTCTTCATTGAAACCCTAGTTTTCGCTGTGCCTGTTTTCCTCTAGCTGTTCAAAATGTTGATCTAATAACTCCAAAATTAATGAATAGTACTTTTCATTGCAGCTATTGACAAGATCATACTTGTATATGAATGCTGAGTTTAATTAGCTTTAACAATTTGGACGATTTCAATCTGCATCTTTAAGCTTCTTAATATCTTTTTAAAATTTGACCTGAAATGAGTGTTAATATCTTCTTGTGGCAGTTTGGGGTCACCATAATCAGTTGTGTAACACAGAATATGTGAAACAGAGCTATGCTATCTGCAATTACGCAGGCTTTGTAATGGATAATTAATGAGATACCTTCAAGTTATTGATGGATGCAAGTTATTATTCAAGTTCATATGCTTATGATTAATCACATAAATCTAATACTGAAAATGAATGTTAGCATTTCTTTTTTTATCATTCTGTCACTGCAGGATTGAACATAACTTCCTTTTTCTTCAGTCTAATTCCCAAAGTCTGGGTATCTTTTTCCCATAGCAAAAACTTGCTTATTGGTCTCAGGGCAGAAGTTTTGCCTTTGGCAAGGCCATAAGTCAAAAGGGGTGTTCAGTTTTCAGTGTCTGAAATATGCATTTCAAGAATGAGGTAGACCAGTGCAAACAGTCCAGAGGTGAGTGATAAGACTTATCAGGGATATGGAAAATTAGGTGTATGAGGCAATCTGAGAGCATCAAGATTGTATTGCTTAAGGAAAAGGAGACCAAAGAAGAATATAAGTTTTCAAGGACTAAAAAGCTGCTGTAAAGGGACTACTCTGTTTTCCATGTCCTGAAATCTATAATACATAACATCAAGAAAAACTCCATTTGCAGCAGATTTTCTGGGAAACTGCCATGTCTCCACCACAGACTTCTTGAAACAAAGGTCTGTTATTCCTGTTGTGAGACTAGGTAGCAGCTGAAGTGCAAGGAATGTAGTTACAACCTCATCAGCACCTGGGAGTTGAGAATACCTGCCTCTGCCAGAAATAAGACCGAATAAGACCCTGTTGATCCTTGCAATTGGCAGGAATGTGTGCAGTCCCCCAGTTATTGCTGCTTAGGAGGATTCCCTTGCCAATGTTGATCTATCGTGTCTTGCTTCTGCGAAAAGCAAGGAATGAGCTGATTCTGAGGAGTTTCTTACAGCTGGAAGAGGTAGGTGCCCATATGTAGTGCTTGAAGCAACTCAGTGGAAATGATGTCTCAAGGACTGCCTCTGTTGGTACTGTCACTGAAAAAGAGCTTTGGTATGCTCTTCTTAATGAGACAGGGATGTGCTTCTGCAGATTTTCGATATCAAATGCTAAGTGAAATTGAACCAATTTTGAGTATGAGAGGGTACCTTCTTAAAATCTTCCCAGCCCTACCTATAGCTGGCAAAAGTAGTCAAATAACAGTTTTACAAGACATTCTATAGAGAAAAAAACAATGCTATAAAGAAAAAAACAATATCTGGACTTACTCTCTAGTAAGAACATCATTAGTTTTCAGGTGTTTTTTTGCACTTTATTCTTTGCATTATAATTCCTTGATTTAAAATGGATCCAATTCCCTGAACTTTTATTCTATATGTGATTTACAGCTTGTTCTACAAATCCTGAGGCACTTTATTCTTTACCAGCTTGATATTGTTAAACCCAGTAGTAGAAAACTCTCTTGAGAAGCTGGAAAAAAATTTAGGGCAAGCCAGTTCAAATTAATTTCACAGTCTGGAGCACAGTGTTCTTAAGGATGCAATTCATCTAATGCTTAGAATATCTTTGAAATCTTCACAGTTTGTCAGTCTCTATTAAAATAGTCTCACAAAAAAGTTCTGAAGAACATAATAAGGATGAAACAATTGCAACTTCTTTGCGAATCAAAGCAGTTAGGGAGTTTAATGGAAAGTGTTGTGCTTTTAAATGCACTCTTTAATGATTCCAACTAATTCTGTAGCAGATACACCAGAAAACATATGGCAATAAGTACTGCTTTCTGTTAGGCTGTAATAATATGAAGACTTACACACATGTAAATTTGATATCTTGCTGCAATGAATTTAAAAATATATGGCATAAATCTTAAGACAAACTTCTCTGAAAGTCATAATAAAAAAAATGAAAATATTGTAAGAATCTAGGTGAGTTCCACAAAGTCCTTCCATGATCTGGGTCTTCTATTAGTTGTTCAGATGAGATGTCTCTGGAATTTGTTCAGGTGCTGTAGCCACGGAGACTTTTCCAAAAGTGTAAGTGGATGCACAATGACAATGTACATCCTAATTACAAAAAACAGTACTTATGAGGAACTCAATTTTATTTTTTTTTATACTTATTTTTAGGACCTTGCTGGTTTCGTTTTTTAGCACATTCATTTTTATGTTTTTGCTCAAGACCAGAAAAGTAACAACTTTTTTGAGTTGTAGAGTTGTATTCTAATCACTTCCAAAATTTGTAGCCACAGGCATCCCATAAAATTCTTTGGGACTACAGACCAGAAGAAAATTAAAGGAAAAATATACAGCATCACCTTTTTTTTGATGTTGTCTGTTGTGCAGCATACCTACCTGAGTTATATGCTGAATGCTGGCATAGGATTGCAACAGGGCATAGGATTTGAGGTGTTCTTGAGCAGCTTTGTTTTTTTTATTCCAGAAACTGAATTAAAGAAAGTATTAAAAACTCTAAAGTTCGTCGGGCAAGAATACTGAGGCAGCTGAGGAAATGGTAGGATGAATTATTAAAAGAGAAGAATGGCATGGCTTGATGGAAGGTTATAATGCTGGGCTCCTGATTCACAGTGAAGGCAAGCAAGGGCTGTTGGTCACTTTGTAAGACATCAAAGCAGCAGTAGGTACTTATGTGTGCTACAACTAAGGAAGCCGTCAAAAATTTCGGAGAAAGTCCCTAAGAAGGGGTCAGTGCACAGTTATTTGAATGTATGGAAGAAATACTATGACTGCAGGAACATAGTGGGCCAGTGAGAAAGTGCCATAAGATAAACCTAATCTGGGAGCTAGTGGTGAAATTTTGGGGATTTCAGCAAGGATGGAAACTATGGGGAATTCATCTCAGTCCTGAAATGTGCAGCAACACAGTAAGAGAAGCCGTGCTGCTGGTCAGGCATGATCCTAGGATATGAATGTTGATGGCCTTTTTACCCTACATCTGCTTGTGGCAAGAAAATAAAAGGGGTTAGAGCAAGCAAAGAATCTCATGTTTTTTGTTGTGTTTGCTGCTTAAGCTTACATGCAAAGATCTTGCTTCTGTCATCATGGATAGGAAAATGAGCTAATTTTTGTCTGTTGAAAAGTTGTTTGGTGAGCTCACTAGCACTGTGGTCATGAAGGCTTCCTAATTTTACCAGTCTGTGGTTTTTTTTTCAGTTTCTTTAATTTTCAATTTCAGATTTCAGTTTCCTTATTTGGAAGACCTGTGTCTTCTAGTATTAAATGATCACAAATATCAAATGCTGGACTCCCTTCTCCTTTACCCTTTTGCTTTTTGAAGTTTTACCTTTCTTTCTGTACAATAACCAGCACCAAGAGATTTAGTGTCAGTAATGATATGGTTTCGTGTCCTGAGAATGGCACAAAACCCCCCAGAAGTTTGGTGAGTTTTCATCCTACTTCTGGCCTAAACTTGTATGAAATTGTCAGCTGAGGGCATAGCTAAAATGGTATGCAGAGGATGGGACTGAACCATGGCTTGTCTGTGGTGCTTCAGTGTAGACAAACTTTAGTGCTGCTGCATTTTTTTCCCACATTTGTAATATATGAGGAGTAATGCTCCTTTCTGCCCATAGGATTATTGTATTTGTTATCTAATTTGCACGTCAAGCACTTTGAAGAGTGGAAACATTGCTTATCTGTTATACACAGTGATATTGTGATAGCTGGTCATGACACTGATTTAAGTTCCTGATCCCTATCTTGTGCTTTGTGTGAGTCATTTACAGTTCTCCAGAAGACCTATTACCAGGGTAATTCTTATTAGTACAATATCGTAACTGGGCTTTAGGATTGCTTTCTGTGCAGTGTCATACATTTGGTTTCCAAATAACTATTACTGTGATTTCTTGAAAATCCTAATATTGCTGAGAAGTTGGTGCTTTATGCTTAAAGTATCTCAGTAAGATGATTAAGGAAACAAAATTTGCTGCCTTTTGCTTGAGGCAAAGTTCTGACAGTGGATGGAGCTGCCACAGCTATAAAGAAATGAAAGGTATCATGTTTAACACACCTCAGAACAATGGAAGAGATAAACAGCACTTCCCATCTGAAGAAAAAGAGCTGGAATAAAAGGATGAATTTCAGCATGAAGAAAGCAGCAAGATACTGTGTTGTTTTCTTAAGCAGTAGCTTTGCAGCTGAGAAAATATTTTGATAACTCCTTCCTTCCTTGCTTCCTTCCTTCCTTTCTTCCTTCTTTCACCAGTGCTATTTAACATCTTTGTCAGAAACGTGGACAGCAGGATAGAGTGCACTCTCAGCAAGTTTGCCGATGGCACCAAGCTCAGTGGTGCAGTCGACACACTGGAGGGAAGAGATGCCATCCAGAGGGACACTGACTGGCTTGAGAGGTGGTCTTGTGCAAATCACATAAAGTTCAACCAAGCCAAGACCAGGGTCCTGCAACTGGGATGTGGCAATCCCAAGTACAAATACAGGTTGGTCAGAGAATGGCTGGAGAGCAGCCCTGAGGAGAAGGACTTGGGAGTGATAATGGATGAGAAGCTCAACATGAGCTGGCAGTGCACACTGGCATCCCAGAAAGCCAACCACATCCTGGGCTGCATCAAAAGAAGCGTGGCCAGCAGGTTGCAGGAGGTGATTCTACCCCTCTACTCCACTCTCATGAGACCCCACCTGGAGCACTGTGTGCGGCTCTGGAGTCCTCAACATAGAAAGGGCATGGANGGCGGGTTGGAACTTGATCTTTGAGGTGCCTTCCAACTCTAAACATTCTTTGATTCTGTGATTATTGCAGTGTGGTTAAATAGTTAAATACCATGTTTATTTTCCATAGTCATGTGGCTAAAATCTGTCTTTGAATGTTTGCTTTAAAACCCTGCTTCAAAGCAGTGATAGTATTTCTTGCAAGGTTGGAAAAAGAAGTGCCTCTTAATTATATGGATTGGAAATGCTTCATCCCATGCTGTTTCTTCCTGACAAAAGGCTGTAGTTCACTTGACGTATCGTACCTTAAATGTTGTGCTTGAGGTAAAACGTGGCCAGCGCTGTAAGACTCATGGATGGGTGAGTCAGAATGGATGTCAGTAGAAATGCACCTCCCATGAGTAGGGTGAAAACACTGGAAAACATGAAGGGAAAGTCATGAAAAGAAGTCATGTTTGCTTTTAAAAGGCGATATTCAGCTTCCCCAAAGAATTTCTGGACAAGGTGAAAAGCATAGGACTCTCCAGACAGAACCGAAAATCACTTCTCTTGTCTGCTATCATTTGCATCTCTAACAAAAGATGTCATATACCCAAGACCACAGAAAACAGGGGCAATTTACGTATCAGGTTCAGCAAGTCTGTTGCAGTTCAATTTTCTGCCTATATTAAGAATTTTGTTGCTCTCTACAAAAGCAAAACCCAGCCTTTGTGCCCAACCCGGCTCCCTGCTGCAGCCACCTGGCGAGCATCTCTTCCATGTTTACATTAGGTGTAAACTAGTTTGCCTGCATGGTTGATCAAATAAATTGTATGGCAACTGATGTGTTCCTGCTAATTTCCTTACCAGCAGGGGATAATGCCCAGCACTACTGTATATAACTACTTCAGCACCCGTTCTCAAACATCTCATCTTCTACAGCTACTCAGTAGTTGATCCTCTTAGTCTGTAAGGTAATGGCAGTGACTCTTCCAAACTCCATTTGCTGGCATATGTTAAGATTTTGGGGTTTTTTGAATATATGTTACAGTCACTATATAGAACAGTAAATATTATCACCACTTCTGCTTTTAGCATTTCACTAATACCTGGCTTGTATGAGTACCTATCTGTATGAATGTCTTAATGAGAGTTAACATGAATTTTGATCACTTGGCATTCCCTCAGTAGAGAAAATTAATTGATAATTTGTCTGCACTGGTCATCAAACTTGTTTCTCACATAATGATGAGTGATGAGTCTAGCACCTTACCCTGTGTTTGCCTCTCCTGTTGTGCCATTTTTAATTAGGAATGTTAGGCTTTTCTTATCCAAATACCCATTTGTAAACTCAGAAAACTTTTTTTGCTGGTCTTCTCTTGAGACAGAACTGACTCTTATACAAAACTGATTAGAAATGCCATTTTTATTGACAGTAAAATTGATGATGGACTCTAGCTTCGCTACTTGTAATAAGAGAACACGTGGTAAAAAAAGTGTTTCCATTTGAAAATATTGTGGAAGCTGATGAAAGATCTTCTCCTGAGATTAATTTTTGAGTATGTACTTGTTATTTTTTGTCCAGAAGTTTGTCAGCACTATGTTCAGCTACTGTCTAGGTTTGTTCCGTGTTCTAAGTTTGTTAAGGTGCTGCACATGTAACTAGGATATAATATTCTCGAAACCTCCGCTCCATTGTATATTTTGGGAAACAGACAAAGGAAAAAATTCATCTAGAGCTCTTCACTATCGTTACTATCTGGTTTGTCTATGCAACAAGGTCAATAAAAGCTAATTGACATTGGCTTTTGTTGCCTCACTTCCCCAATTTTTCCAGTGTGTCCCTTGCCAGAAGTAGGTTACATTCATCTCCAGCTGTCAATGCTGATTTGCCACTGCTGTCTCTAAATCAATAAAAATGCACTGGTATTTTCTGTGTGTGTATTTCCTGGGGCATTGTGGGGCTTGGAGAAATCATCATGTTAGTAACTGTATTGGGAGATGGTACAAAGAGCAGGGTACGTACACTAGTGTGCTGTGTTCAGTGTATGAACGTCATTCTGTAGTAAGATTGTTTCATGAAGTACTTAATGTATTTAATAAAAAGCTTGTATGGACTTTTATCAAAAGTCCTGTTTGCCTGACATGCAGCACTTTTACATTGTGTGTACCATTACAGTTAAACTCCAATTACAATTAAATGTCTATCACACTAATACAGGAATTCTATATAAGTTTTGAAAATCACAGAATACTTTGATTCCATTTAATAACCTCACATTGGTTTTCAATAATTTATTTATTTATAAATCTAGACTACAGTATTTCCTAGTGGTAGGTCCCAGTTGCTTGGCTTCATTTAGAGTCTGATAAAATGCTCTTAAGATATAAGACTGAAGGGTGAGAAGTACACAAGTATCAGTGATGTCACTGTTATTTACTTCTGAATTGTCAGTTGTTACACTAGAAATGGTCAACACAGGTAAACCTTTGCTTCAAATTTTACTGTTTAATGTTGCATGGTTAAAAATAGCTAACTGACTTTGAACTTCTTGAGCTCCACTGATATGCTTAAAGTATGCATTTTACAAGATTATTAGGACTAGATTTGCAGTGGTGTGTATGTTTGTTTACGTTGCTTCTCTTAGTTCTTCCAGGTGTCCCTCATCAGGCATAGGTTACATACAGCTCTTGATGTAAATGGTCATTTATATGTTACTCTCCCTAAATCAATAGCAGAGCATTTGCATTTTGTTTCTGTGTACCCTGTGCATTCTCTAGCACTAAAGGTCTAAATCCCAGGGATTTTCCTAGCACCTTTTTTTTTTTTCATTCTTAATCCACAGTTTTTAATGTAAACATATAATAAATTGATTTAGTGATTCATTGTTACAAGTCCTAATACTAGCCGTGAAACTAAAGATGTGACCTTTGGGACAAATTCAGCTTCAGTGCAAATTTTCTATTAATTCCACTGACTTCAATGGCATTGGGTATAACTAGGGCTGATAAGGTACAAATTCTGATCTTGCTTGTGCTGTTTTATGGAGACCTAATGTAGATGTTCATGCCATTCACAGAGTTTTTTTTCTCTGTAGCCTTCTGCACTGAACAGATAACCTGCAAATGCTTTTTAGGCAAATTGACAGAAGTCAGATAATAGATATCATGGTTTCTGAAATGCAGCATTTTGGAAGAAGTCTTAAGTTGTTTTTCAGTCATACTTATTAAGCTGGTAATATAGAAAAAGCTTTTGCTTGCAACTGCTTGAGAAGCTACAAATATCGGCATTTTTGAGGTCTTTCACTCTTTCTGTTGCAAATAGAAATACAGTCAGTATCATCCACAAATTGTTTCTGTGCTGGCTCAGATTCAATGTCCAACTCAGAGCCAACCCAATGTGAAAATCTGTGGAATTTAAGGTTAAATGTTGGGGTTTCCAATTACCCGCGTTCATAAGGTTATTAATAGGAAGGAAAGGACGGTGCAAAAGGCAAGTAAAAGAAATGAGGAAAATTGCTTGCTGGATGAAGCAGCTGAAAATGGCCAACTGCATTCTTTCCCAAAACTATTTTAAGAATTAGATGTGCATATTGATATTTTTTCTGGGCTAGCATTTCAAGCATGGATAAGGCATAAGAGTGGAAGAGTCATAGCAGTATTACCTACTGATACCCACTGTTTTGATGACATTAACGTGAGTTTTCATTTTCATTGGATCATAACTCTTGCACCTGTAATATAGTATAAGTATGTAAGGGAGAGGAAATCAATAGCCTGGTTATGAAAATTAATAAAATTAATCTTTGCCTGTGTTTCCATGGCAACATAGATAAGGAAAGTGGTAACTGCTGTGCTTAGAATATGGGTTCATTGTATTCAAGGGAAAAATTACTCCACCAAAATTAAAGAGTCTCTAGTACAAAAAAAAAAAAAATATCTCTAGCAAAATGATACCGGTTATCTTTTTAAATCCCACTGAAATTATCTGTCCACATGAAGATTTCTGAAGACATGAATACTTCTGAGAACTTTCAGAAATCTTAAGAAACATAGTGAAGTAAACATAGTGAAACCTAGGTGGTGCCTAGGTGGGAAACTTACTCTTAAGTAAGTAAAATAATTTACCATATGGATACTCTTAATCATGTCTTAGTAGTTACTTCTAGCACAGAGGAAGATGTCTCATATTTAGTATAAACAAGGACTCTGTCCTCATGGGAATTTACATGCACTTTGCAGAATATCAGTTTTGTTGTTTCATTATATTCTTAAACAATTAAAATATTTACCAACAGTAGTTGTCTTTTGACAGCTTCAGAGTATTTTAGGAACTAACTAAAATAAATAATACCAAGAAGCTGGGGAAGAAGATCTTTCTGTTGTAGGTTTATTCTTACCTCAGTAATAAGAGTCCTGCTAAGACTAATTTAATTTTATATGTATATATATATATATATATATATGTTTGTAAATCCTGTCAGCAGTTTGGCTTTCATACTCAAAATAATGTATTTGAAAAAAAAAATTACATTGTTAACATCACCTCACAGAAAAATGTCAACTTTTCTTGTGTCTGATGAAGTAAGATGAGAGGATACAACAGGTTGTATTATATGTACTCTTTTCTTGGGCATTACAGTTTGTGGCTAACGGTCCCTGAAAAGTCAATTTTCTTCTGCACAAGCATGAATGAAGAATTCTTGGAGTAAACTTTTACTCTCCTGTGTGAATTTTTATGATAAAACAAATGCTTGAAAACAAATTGGATGCTTTTACACTCATAAATTCAATTTAAAAAATTCTTTTTCTTGTATTCCTGCATTCTTCCTTGCCTTGCCTCTACTAATTTTTTCATTTTTGTTTGGGTGAGATTCACTAGATGATGTTTAGGTCTCTTACGTGTTTTCCTTTGTGTGTTTTCCTTTTGATATCATTACTTTTGCAGACTTGAAAAGACAGTTGGAAAAGAGTTTTTTTTGGGAAAAGAAACAGAGGTGAAGAAGTGGCAAACTGACATTGAGGGAAAGAAAAGATTTAAATAGAAAACTGAATATCTTTAATGTTTTTTTTAAGCTAAAATCTTATTTGATGGAACAGTGCATTTTGAAATGTCTGGAAGCATACTTTTCTGGGTCTTTTTGTGGTTTACATTGTGTATTTTTTCTCTGTTTTGGCAACTGGATAGAGTTCAAATCAATGTGGATACTTTAATATGATTTTCCATCTCCTAAGTCATTAATGATTTAGTGTGACCTAGTGATGTCAGTCCAGTGGAGCTCAATGGTGGATTACTAGAAGGCTGACCTTATTCCGGCTTTCCCTCTCCTGCACTATAAGCAATTCCTTTAGTGCTCTTGCTGACAAATTATTCATCACCTCAAGCTGACAGGAGCTGAACTGCTCTTTTACTGGACCATAACAACGGGGCAATGTGAAAACGCTTATGTTTATATACATTACCTTTCTACAGAAAAAGATAGGATTGGAGTCTTGCGTGGTCACATTTGCAAAGTGCCTTTAATAACATATATGTATTTTAAGCAGGAATAGTGGTAGGTGACAGCATGACTTGGGAGGGTGGGGGTGGGAATGTTGTGCTATTTTGCATACATGTTTATTTCTAATTGAATAGAAATCCCATCTGTAATGGGATTACAGTATTTGCTAAGAACGCCTGTGGGCATTTAAAGCATTGACTTTCTGACATCACTGAAAATGGGAAATGGGGTGCTTGCTGGTTGTGGCTCATGGAACGTAAGCCTAAATAATTGAGTCTTTAATGTACTAGGCTTATTGTAGCTGGTAAACTATATGGTGTATATGGGCAAGGTGTGCGCATGTGTAGGAAAAAAGAGAGAGAGAAGAAGGAAGAGAAAAAGAGAGAAAAAGGAAGAGAATGAAAGAGAAGAATAGAGAGCTAAAAAAAAAAAAAAAGGGAATGGAAGTACCGGNATATCAGTTTTGTTGTTTCATTATATTCTTAAACAATTAAAATATTTACCAACAGTAGTTGTCTTTTGACAGCTTCAGAGTATTTTAGGAACTAACTAAAATAAATAATACCAAGAAGCTGGGGAAGAAGATCTTTCTGTTGTAGGTTTATTCTTACCTCAGTAATAAGAGTCCTGCTAAGACTAATTTAATTTTATATGTATATATATATATATATATATATGTTTGTAAATCCTGTCAGCAGTTTGGCTTTCATACTCAAAATAATGTATTTGAAAAAAAANNTCTCTTACGTGTTTTCCTTTGTGTGTTTTCCTTTTGATATCATTACTTTTGCAGACTTGAAAAGACAGTTGGAAAAGAGTTTTTTTTGTGAAAAGAAACAGAGGTGAAGAAGTGGCAAACTGACATTGAGGGAAAGAAAAGATTTAAATAGAAAACTGAATATCTTTAATTTTTTTTTAAGCTAAAATCTTATTTGATGGAACAGTGCATTTTGAAATGTCTGGAAGCATACTTTTCTGGGTCTTTTTGTGGTTTACATTGTGTATTTTTTCTCTGTTTTGGCAACTGGATAGAGTTCAAATCAATGTGGATACTTTAATATGATTTTCCATCTCCTAAGTCATTAATGATTTAGTGTGACCTAGTGATGTCAGTCCAGTGGAGCTCAATGGTGGATTACTAGAAGGCTGACCTTATTCCGGCTTTCCCTCTCCTGCACTATAAGCAGTTCCTTTAGTGCTCTTGCTGACAAATTATTCATCACCTCAAGCTGACAGGAGCTGAACTGCTCTTTTACTGGACCATAACAACGGGGCAATGTGAAAACGCTTATGTTTATATACATTACCTTTCTACAGAAAAAGATAGGATTGGAGTCTTGCGTGGTCACATTTGCAAAGTGCCTTTAATAACATATATGTATTTTAAGCAGGAATAGTGGTAGGTGACAGCATGACTTGGGAGGGTGGGGGTGGGAATGTTGTGCTATTTTGCATACATGTTTATTTCTAATTGAATAGAAATCCCATCTGTAATGGGATTACAGTATTTGCTAAGAACGCCTGTGGGCATTTAAAGCATTGACTTTCTGACATCACTGAAAATGGGAAATGGGGTGCTTGCTGGTTGTGGCTCATGGAACGTAAGCCTAAATAATTGAGTCTTTAATGTACTAGGCTTATTGTAGCTGGTAAACTATATGGTGTATATGGGCAAGGTGTGCGCATGTGTAGGAAAAAAGAGAGAGAGAAGAAGGAAGAGAAAAAGAGAGAAAAAGGAAGAGAATGAAAGAGAAGAATAGAGAGCTAAAAAAAAAAAAAAAGGGAATGGAAGTACCGGAAAGGAAGATAAGGAGAGGGAAAAAAATCTTGTGCATTCCCTTGCATGCTTAAGGCCTGGGCACAGGGAGGAAATCTCTCAGTCAGTGCAGTGTAATGCCTAATAAGGAGCCTCCCAAACAATGGTCTTTGAAACAACAGCAAGGTAACAGATCTAAAGATTCAGATTACCTTACGTGACCCGGGAGATGTAGCTGTTTTGCCAAAGCTGAGAGCTTAGGGATCAAAGGAGACACTGGCTGTACAAAGGCCTTCCTGAAAGACCGGAGGGGAGAGGTTGTTGACTGCAGTGATATGACATGTACTGATCGAATCAAGTTCCTTGGTAAGCAGGGTGTCACTTTGATTCAAGTAAAATCAGGATTAGTCAGGTCTATGCAGGTGCTTGAAGGAAATGTCATGCACAAGGAAGGATCATGGTGGTGTTTTTTCACTATCTTTATTTTGGCAAATCAACTCCATGTTGCAATGATGAATCCACTTGTTTTAAACAGCAAACTTGTAAAACAAGAGGAAACTCTTTCTGCCTACTGGTACCCAAAAAGCAAAAGTATTTACTAATCCTGTAAAACATCACAACTACACTACCACCTAAGCTTATAACTACCTGCGTCATTTGGCCTTCCCCTGGAAAAATGGAGATGTGGACATCTGATTTTAGAGCCTCAAATTTAGTTTGATTACGAAAGGTTTAGTTCGACCACAAGAACTAAGGGAGCTGTTCTACAGTGAAGGGATTGAAGCCAGTAGAGAGTATCACAAACCAAGTGCTAATCATCAATGGTCTACTATGGTTGAAAAGGCAAATATTGTATGAGAATACAAATATTGTATTGTAAGGAGCATAAGGAGCATACAAAAAGTGTACCTGCTCTACTCAATATCAGTAAGACCTTGACCGGAGACCTGGGTCCAGCTTTGGATGCTACACTTCAGGAAAGATATAAGCTGATTGGAGAGCATTGTGAAGAAAGCAGGAAGTGGTCAGAGATCCAAGAGCTACAATTCTTAGGGAAAGATTAAAACAAACCAAATTATCTCAGTTTAAAAGCAACTGAAGGAATGAGTGGAACATAAATCTGTAAGACTAAAATGCTGCTGCAAAAAAGAGAAGAAAACAGTATGTCCTCTATGTCCACAGTGGACAAGACAAAAAGATTTCAATTACATTAAGGGACATTTGGGTTATTTTTTTGAAAAGCTCTTTTAGGAGTAAATGTAGTTAAACTTCCAAAAAAAAACCCCAAAAACCCCAAACATACAAAGTGCATGGAATACCATTAGGGGATTTTAAGAATAAGTTTAACAAAAAACCACAGAACTGATCCTGTGGGTCAGAGGGTAGGTAAGAGTCTCTGTAGGGTCCTGTTTCTTTGCTTATTGACCTACTTTCCAATTTGTCAAGACAACTTCAAGTTCTGTTCCTGTCCTCCAAAGCATCTGCAATTGCTTTGCAAATATTGTAAGCGGACTTTCTCTATTCTCATATAAGTCATTGCCGTAAGATAAGACTTCTAGACTCACCCTAAACAACATGATCCCACTTGCAACACCCTTCAGGTTCAATAACAAGCCTTCCATTGATGGCTACATTTAGAGAGGATTTTTTTTTCAGTGAGTTGCAATATCTGTGATTTGGTAGCTACACTCCAGGCAATAATTCCTTATGAGAATGTCCCATGAGAAGGTACCAAGTGAGGGGAAGAAACCTCTGTGGCTTCCCCTTCTGCCACTGGACCACTTGCCTCATCCAAGAAAGTAAGTACATTACTTTGCCTTAATTTGATGCCTTTTTTAAATTAACCTGTCTTCTTGTTTCATATTTGTTTATGCATGAGTTTTCAAGGGATTTAAGTTTGGTTAACTGATACATTACCTCAGACTTCCTTTTACCCTTTTCTTAAAGACAGTGGTGTATTTGTTCAACATGATGCAGATCAAATACTGTTTTAGAAAGCTTGGGTAAACAGTCCATATCTCTGCAAGGATACAACGCGTATTATACCTTACTGGAGAGGTCCCATCTAGTGATCCATGTAAAATAAGGGAACAGTTTAGCCCAGCTCTTTGTAGAAAGAGCTGTGCAGACCTGGCTCCTAGATGGGAGTGAGGCAAGTACAAGACTGCACAAATGTTGTAACTGCACTATAGTTATACAAACTTTCGGGACAAAGTGGCAAAAGCTTGTGCTGTTTTCTACCCTGCTGTAAACATTTAAAAGGAAATATGAGTGTTTATAAGTTCTGGGAGCGGATTTGGCACTTTCAAGAGTGCAATCTTGATTCAATCTGAAAACAAAACATAAAGAGGAGGGGCGGACTCTAGCTGTTCTCCTGATTATCAGAAAAAATGACCTTTCCAGAGGTCTCTGCCTGCTTTGCTCATTTCCCCGGGCAGGTAGCACACTTGGTAGTAGGCTTTCAAATGTGTACGGCAGCAGGGCGTCTGCTCAGCTTTGTGTAAACAAGATGCAACCATTGCTCCCTGGAAGCCTGCCAGCATGGCCTTAAACCAGGCAGAACAGAAATTCCTGTCTTTGATCTTGTACCTTCTATTTCCCAGCAGTTTTTTATGAACTTGCTTATTTGGTGGCCAGGTTGATATCAGGATATGGGTCATTAAAACAAATATATTTCAGGTGACTGAAAACATCAACACAATGTTAGCACAAGGAGTAGGTTAAGTGTGAAGCTGAGGGAACACTCTGTGCAGCCTTGAGAAGGGTAACAGAAGTAGACTATTCCCATAGTAACTCCACAAAACTATTTGTACTACTTATCTATTGTATACAAAACAAGTGGTGGCAGGTAGTACAGTTCAATTAGCATTGAAGTAGATAAAATTTTACTTAGCGCTCTGGATTTTTGCAATTCAGAAGATGTTCAGGACAGTTTGAACGTAGCTAACAGCAAGCTGGCTAAAGACATTGAAAAACAAGATTTCCATGCACCTCTCTACCTAGCTGCAGAGACTAGCATTGTATAAACTTCTATAAAATAAAATAAATCTGCTAGTGACTTGAGGAAATTCTTCCAATAAACAGAAGAAAACTTATTTCTACTCAGTCTGCATTTAAGACAGAAATATTAAAAGAGTGTCCAGGAACAGCTAATGGAATAATGTATGATAGCGGCAGAAGGAGCAAGCTTCTGATTTACTTTGAGGAGTCTGTGCTCATATTTTCCCTTGCCTTTGTGTAGATCTATCTATTCATGCTTGTGTCATTTCTTTTAATAATACGTCTTGCTTAACATGTAGGTGGTTTTATAGGTTTCATTATATGGTTTTTGTATTCCTGGCTGGTTCTCCACTCCTCCCTGGAGCACAAAGACCTAAAGACCAACCAGGCAGCCATTTCCCCATGAAGTGCATGAGGTGTCCTTAAGGCCACTTAGTTCTGACTTCCAGGCTGCCAAAAAGAAGCAATTTCTGAATGTCATGGAAACCTCCTGCTGCTCCTGGTTTGGAACGTGGTGCTGCATGTCACTGCTGCCTGGCATGTCCTCTGCCTTGCTTCCTTTCCTTCAGTGCTACAGCCTAACTGCCTTTCTTTAGTATTTCTTACATCTCAGAACGCTGGGAAGTGACAGTAACTCTCCACCAACAGTTTTATGTATATCATGTGTATATCTGTTGGTTGTCTATTGTGATATACACAGTAGTTGCCACTGATACTAAAGATACCTTCTACTACCAGACGCTTGAAGAGCTAAGTAGCATTTTTGTGTTTCTCACTCGATAGAGTGAATGTTTGAGACCCCGGTTTTTGGGAACCTAAGTTGACTATAGACACATGTGTTTACAGAAAGCTTTTGGATAAGAGGTCTGTATTCAGGCGTGCCCGAAAGACATCTGAGGGGAAACGGTGACTGGATTCAGCCTGGATCCAAAGAAAATCACGAGGCACAGCTAGATCTACCTGCAGTGGAGTGATGACTGTCTGGAAGGGGTCTGGACCAGGCTCAGCTAGAAAAGGTAGTTACCATGCATGCTCAGGATGTTTTTCACTACAACCAACTGTTGCAGCATGTGCTATTGGCTCAGGTTCATGTGGAAACACTTCCATGGCTCACTAATCTTGTTTTGGAGTGACCTATCAATATGTAAACCAAGCCTGGATTGTACTTTGAATGCTCTGAAGGAGGTCACTAAGACTAGAGTTGATTAAAAATTTTCTCTTGTAAAAGGCATGATATATTATATATAGGCCATGTGTATGAGTCAGATAAGGCAGAAAGGCAAAATACATTTCAGTCTTAGGAAATCTATCAATATTTGTTGTGTTAAATAACTTGAAAATTTTTGTTTTCATGAGGGGAAGTGATCTGTTGCAAAAAAGATAAATTTAATTAGTTATATAAAGATATTCCCTTTACTAAATAAGTACAAATCCAAAGCAAACTGAGAAAGGGAAATACCTTAATTTGCAGATGGAACCTCTAGCATGCTACTTCTTTTAGCTGTTATGCAAATGCATTTGGCAGTAAATCAATGTCAACATCACATTTTGAAAGGTATTCAATTTTTCCCCTTCTTAGGCAAAGTTTGGCATATGAGTTTGAAAACTTGGCAGTGTGTACTTCCTGATAGCCAATGGCTTGACAAAAGGAAAACCAGCCTTGGTGTCCATTTCTTTGGTGTTTGTAAGTTTGGATGTCCTGAAAGGCTTGTGTCAGTTGCTGAGATTCTTTTTCATTCTCTGTACCTACTATTTTGTATTTGCTGGCTCTGAGTCTTTATAGATGATGATAATGAATGTTAGATTGGTGCCTGGAGTGAGGATCAGGCACAGAGAGCTAATGGGAACTCAGTTTGTGTCAAAGTAACGGACAATCCCAAACTGGCGTCTCTGCATCTGAGTACTTGGAGTGGAAGTGGCCACACTGGAAGTGTATTTCTCATAAAACATGAGTGAAGTGTTACCGGGCCCACTCTGCCTTGCATTCCTTGAGCCTGAAAATTAAGTCTAAGCCTGGAAGTAGCATTCCTGAAATGGCCCTACTTTGTGGTATTTGTGCATCTGCTGTTAGCAGAGGCAGTTGAAAATCTCATTAAAGAGCCTGTGCTTATGTTAAAAAGGAGAAAGAGACTTGTATGTATATTTTAATTCAATATCAAAACCACCAGACTTGAATCCTGTTTGGAGCCTTATCTTAACTTTTTAGAACTTTTTTCTAACCCTAAATAGTTTGGTAAAGTGAGGAAGGCCAACACCAAAAGCCCTGCACAAGGCATTCCTGATCAGACCCCTTTCTATTTTTAAAAGGTAAATAGAAAGAAACCAAGATATCTGTGGAAGTTTTAGGTCTTACTGCAGTAATGTCCTCAGAGAAAAACCAAAGAGTTCAGACAAATTAAATGTTTTCAGATTTACTGTAGTGGCCTAACTGAAACTAGAATTCCAAAGAACTGACCTTAATTTATTATGTTCATAATATAGTGAAATATTTTTCTCACAGCAATTTTTTTCTTTGTTATATTGAGATTAATGACTGTATTGGTCCCAGAAGGAAAATATTTTCAGGGTCTGATGCTTTCTTTTAGAACAGTGCATTGAAATCTCTCATGGGGTTGCTTTGCTGATAAGCCATGCTGTCTCTGGGAAGAAATTATTAGTTCAGCAGAAGCACAAGTCCACAAAAATAGTCTAGGTATAGTTTCTTAGAACCAATGTTAGCTGAATTAAACCAGTATTATCGAGGGACGTAGGGAAAGAACATTGTGATTAGTACTCCATCAATTACATTGAGTTGAAACAATATAAACATAGCAGATTTTGGGAGATTTGTTGTCCTGCTCCTCTCCCCTCTTCCTGCAGTAAGGTTATTTGTAATTTTCAGAGAAACTCAGGCTCGTAAAGATGTAGGCTAGAGAGTGGGCTACTGATGATCTTTTCCGGGAGAATCGCATTTTCCTAACTAGAAGCACAAGCAGCTCAAATTAGAGAGAAATTATCCAGTGTTTAATGTGTGGGTTTTCATTAAATGATTGGTTTTGTCCTGGTAAGACCTTTCTGGTTTGCTGTTGATGATTTATTTTATTATGGATTACAGTGTTAATAATTTGCAAGGTTACCTAGTGGAATGGAATAGATGTTTGAATTGAACATTTTGTGAAGAAAACAAAACAAATCAACATTAGAGACTGATACACAGGGTCATTGATTCATCTGCTAAACCTGACAATAAACAAATGACTCATACAAAAAATCAATAGCTCACTTCAAACTTTTGGCCAACTACACAAGCAGTATTACAGTATGTATGCGAGTATTCCTAAACCTATAGCGGACCTGGGGCACTGTTTCTTGAGTCTCAAAGTCACCAATGGTATCGTTTTAAACCATAACAACTCAGTATTGCTTATTAACCTGGACTTTGGTGAAAAAGAGGGTACTTCGCCACTTGTGCTATGAAGTATTTTTCCATGGGTTTTTTTTGTGGGTTTCCCCCCCTCTCAGTTACACATTGATTATTAGCATTTGGGGCAGAATTACAGCTTTTACCACTTTAAAAGAGAGAAAACCAAAAAACCAACATAAAACCTAAAATCAAATGACAGGTAGATTAGAAGTGAAACTAATGAATACTTGTTCTTGACTCTTTTGCAGGTGTATTCTGTGACACTCATCCAATTTTAGGGTTCATGGTGGATTGTGTGACTTACAATCTTATCACTAAAATCCACCTTTGTAGAAGATGAAAGTAACAAGTAACCAAGAGAAAATAGTGTTTTCAGGTAAGCAGGCACATCTGGGAAGCTTCACTAGAAGGACTCCAGCTTTCACTTTCAATCTATTTCTATACTGAAAAGTGTCAGGGGAAGATGGCAGTACTAGTGGTTTACTGTTCTCAGGAGAAATACATAGTAAAGCACACAGTGACTCTGAGCCACAGCAGAGGTGCTTGTTTTGCACAAGTTCTGCATCTGTTGCCCATCATCTCTCCATGAGGTGTTTTATGATCCTTGATGATGCATTCTGTGCAAGTTGGAACTAATTTTCCCCTTCTAAACCCATTAAAAAGACCTGCATTTTCAGGTACGCCTTCCTCACTCTGACATGTATATACCTGCATCTGCAGTAGTTCCCAAAGTTTACGGTTCACCACTCTTTTTTAAGGAAAATCAAAATCAGGATCTGAACATCACTGAACACAATGGCAACTATTTTTTGTTTCTAGCTATGGATCTAAATTTTACAGTCAGAGCCCCTTTGTATTTTCTTGAGCTGTTAGAAGGCAAAACACCTGCGTCTGGTCAGGATTAGTTTTAAGGAGCCTTGTTATCATATAAAAGATGGTAAATGTTACCTGGCACGTAGTCTGTATGATGAATACTCCATTCTGCACAACTATATTTTTAACAGAGAAGTTGGTGTCTTTGGTTGCAGGTGCAAGGATGAAGCATTGCTACATTTTACTGCTATGACATTAGCCAATATTTACATTGTTTACTCTTACATACCAATAATATATCAGAAGTCACTCTTGCATTTCAAAAACTTACCCCATACATCTGGTTTAAGGACAGCAATTAAACCTGAAACTGCACAGGGATTCCAGATGATATGAAAATGAACTCTTAATTGAGAATGGTTTTGCTGCTGCTTTTGCTGAGGCGAGGATCCAGTGTTGGTGGAAACTTAGGATTTAGAAGCTAATTTTAGTAGTGATGAGAATTTGTGCCAACTGACTTGTTTCTAGATAGAAATTCCTCAAATCAAGATGTTAAATGATTTGTTACTCATCTTTTCTTGCCCTTGGTTAGGATTGTGTACCATCTACTGCTTTTTCAGTCGTTCTGGAAATGACTGATAGATCATTAGCCAAAACTACAGAACAAAATCTGTCCCATTAAAACGTATAATAAAAGCATCTGGAGGTTTTGGGCCTGGGCCCCTTGCCACAAAAAAAAGGACATTGAGGTGCTGGAGCAGGTTCAGAGAAGGGCAATGAAGCTGGTGAGGGGTCTGGAAAGTAGGTCTTATGAGGAAAGGCTGAAGGAGATGGGGTTGTTCAGCCTGGAGAAAGAGAGACTGAGGAGAGACCATATTGCTCTCTACAATTACCTGAAAGGAGGGTTGGTCTCTTCTTCCAAGTCACAGGTGGTAAGACAAGAGGAAATGGCCTCACGTTGAACCAGGGGAGGTTCAGGTTGGCTATTAGGAAAAACGTCTACACTGAAAGGGTTATCTGACATTGGAATGGGCTGCCCAGGGAGGTGACCGAGGCACCATTCATGGAGCTATTCAAAAGACACGTTGACATAGTGCTTACTGACATTGTTTAGTGGTGGTTTTTATTGGTTAGTTGATGGTTGGACTAGATGATCTTAAAGATCCCTTCCAACCTAGACAATTCTATGATTCTAAGATTGGAGCAAGGCTAAAAATTCAGTGGAAAAGGGATTAATGTGATGTGTGACTTCTTATGATGATCCATTACTGATATGTGTTAAGTGCTGTTGCAATACAGGCCATCTTTTTTTTTTTTTTT
>VXBJ01002386.1:516214-598519 GCA_013400055.1 Nycticryphes semicollaris
CCTTTTTTTTTTTTTTTTTTTTTGATCAGGAGTAACTTTGTCAGTATTTTTCTTTTCACATGCATTTTGTTCAAAATACCAGATGAAATGCATGCTGTTGCCCACAAATTTATCGTGCGTTTTAATCCTGTGTAATTAAAACAGCTATTAAAACCACTTACACACAGTCCTGGGTGTGTAAAGGGACCTGGATGCTCTCAACGTGCTGGATATAGTAACATTGATCTTTTGTTGAAGAAGTTTAGTCTTTTTTCCCCCTTTCATACTAATTGCAGTTCATTCATATAAAAAAAAGAGAACTCAAGTATAGCTAGACAGAAGATCTAAGATCTATGAATAAGGAGGAAAAAAAATTTAAATGGACCTGTCTTCATGGATCAAGTTTAGTATGAATTTTAAATCAGATGCCAGAGAAAGTCTTGATAAAGTGTAATCAATCTCCATTGTGCAAGAGTCCAATTTACAAAACAAGACTACATCAGCCTGAGGTTGCATCTAACTATTCTGATCTTTGGAATAAATTGCTGAGGGGACTTGATTCCACTGTAACTGTCTAATGCTGTAATCATTCAGGTGAATACTTTCACTAGCAACCATACGAGCTGGTTTTGAGTGTTTCTCCTAAGTGATAACAGTAATCATGGTTGGGAGAAAGTGCAGAAGAAGACCTGATGTTTTCTTATATGAAACAGACTCTAACCAGAATAAATTGAATATGAAATATATTGGTTATGAAACTGTATTTAATTGCTCTGCGTGTAACAAAACACGAAGAACTAGTTCTAAATAATGTTATGAGACAGAATGCATGTGTCAATACTGAAAGAGCTTATTTCTTAAAAAAAAAAAAGAAAATGAACCGACAAATGTACATATTCAAAAGTTAACTGGTGAAACGTGAATCTTCGGAATGGCTCTGGTATGTGTCACCTTGAATCTACCAAGATCAAACATTAAAACCAATGCCTCCAACATTGCCAGGATAAGTCAAAAGAGAATAAGAAATTATTCTTATTTCAGAGACCAGTAAGCTCGTCACAGTAATTTATGCCTTTATCACTTTGAGATTGTACTACTGTAAAACTGTTGTAAGTGGGGGTTACCTTTGGAAAATACACAAAATCTGTCTGTTCCAGTCCATAGTCATCCACATTTGAGAAGCACACAAGAGCAAAGTGACCTGTGCATACATTGTGTTTTATCTGATCAGACTTCAGATCTTCTAGAAGATCTGTCTTAAAATCAAAAGCTTTTGAAATTCACTTGCCTGACTCAGATGTCAGATGTCCTACTCTGTAGTTTTCCAGACCACTATTAATACCCATGTTAAAAGTTGGCGTGTTACTTGCCACTTCCCAAGTTGCCAGTTTCAAGAGAGATGTTACATGCGGTACTTAGTAATCCATCACTCACATCACTGAAATCATTCAGAGTCTGTCACCAGTCTGTTGGACTAACATTATTTGATCCCGATGTCAGGTCACAGTTCATTTTTGTCTCTGTTTGATAACCTCTTCTTTGCCTTTTACAAATTGTTTCTCCAAAAAAAAAAAAAAGTTTCCTTTTCTTTTATATTTTTATGTTTAACCTGCCAGAGCTTGCAGTGCTTCCTGTTATCTCCATTTGTATTTCACTTCAGCTTTTGAAGGATGCCTGCCTAATAACTTCCCTTATTCTGTTTGGCCATGCCTTTTTCTCTTACCTCTTTCTTAAAATTTTTAGATAAATGTTTGCTTTGTATTTCCAGTACAGGGCTCTTAAGTTGTCACACAATCTGCAAGTATTTCTCCGTTAGCTGCCTGTTCTCTCTATTTTTAATAAGTTTACCCACTTATATGTAGTCTCCTCCCTTAAAGCAGTGGTGGTTACTTTGGCTTTCACTCCTGGAAAAATGCTGACTTTGCAGAGGCTACTACCATCGCAGCAGAGCAGCTCTTAGCTGAAATGCATTCCACTGCGTCTTATACGTTTCTGGGGTGGAGAGAGGGTGCGGGGGGTGGGGTGGTGCAGAAAGGGGGGAACTTTATCTCCTCATGGGCTCCCTATGCTGCTGTTCCACAGCTGTGTTAGTATTCCTGAACTGCTATTTCAGTAGATTTCCGAGAGAAGACTTTCTGCTTAATCAAAGACCTACTGCAGAACTGGAATAATGAAATTGCTTGGAGAATAGAAATGCTACCTGTTGCATTTTATTGCTCTGGTGCCTAAGCTTTGCAGATAAGGCACAGATCTGCTTCATTGAATGCCTTGTGTTGGTCTGGCAAATTATTAAGTGATCTTTTTTCATGGGGGTGGGTGGAAGGGGTCAGGCTGTTTTTTTGGTGGAGTCCCTGCTAGCAGCTAAGGCTTAAGATCTCCTAAAAACCACCAAAACAAAACAAACCCCAGGACCCCCAAACCCGTTCCAACAACACTGGACTTTAAAAACACATGACATGGGAATTGTGCAAACAGTCATAGAATGGGATTTTCTGTTGATTTTCTTTCTTTGATTATCTCGGTTTAAGCTTTCTGTGTACTGCTTGTTTGGAGTCTAGAAAGGGAAAGAAATGTACATCAAAATCTTCATCGTTCTGTTTTTTCAAACAACCCATAGTACTTCAAATATGCTGTGAATCTCTTTGGAAGCATTAAGTTTTTTAAGCATTATGTGACAACTTTGAAAACAAAACATAGAACACACACTATTGGTGTTAGTGTCTTCTTGCTGGTTAAAATCAGAGGCCCAGGACTTATGAATGCTTCGTTACCTTTGATGGCTACTCTGCCAGCATCATGTATTCACATGTAAAAAAAAAATTAATAAAAACCCTACTATAACTTTCTTATCAGATTGGAGACATGCATAGGTTGTCCTGCTTTTAACAGGGGTATGTAAATCCCTGCAAAAAGTCAAGGAACAATGAAACTGAAGGAGGTCAAACTCCAAGGTATTCCAAAGAACTATTTTACATATATCTGTGGAAGGGATTGCTGGAACCTATGAACCAAGACATCCTTTAGGATCACTAGGAGAGATGTCTGTATGTTAGATGCTCTGAGTAGTTCATGGGAAACTCCTGTAGAAAAAACATGCACTGGATTCCACCAAGATGTAGAATTTATGTTTGATTTTGTGTTGTTTTTTTTTCATCTGAACCTCATCTCAATAGCTTTATAAAATAACAATAACAGCTGTCTCTTTTTGGAAACAGATTCAGCTTTAAGATAATTGGCCAATCAATTGTTGGAGCAGGTAGTAAAAGGAACATCATACCCTCATCTTTTGAAGAAATCTAATCAGGTGAGGGTAATTCAGTCCTCTATACCAGGATTTTAGTGCTCTCTGACACTAGGTTCTAGTTTTGTTGTTATTTTCTACTTTCTGTGACTATTCTTATTGATACTGGTTTTTCAACTAGCGTTACTTACTGCTATTCCCTTCATTTGTTTGAATAACTGATATGTGTAAATAGAGGAGGATTTTTTTTCCCAGCCTTTGTCAGCAGGAAGCCTTTGAACTTCCACCCCATTCATAGCAACCCCAGTGAAGGGTTGAGTCACTTGACAAAACTGCTATGCTTAATGCTATTGTAGATGACTTTACCGTATGTTTGATTGCAAATAATTAAGTGGTCTATGAGTCCTTTGAATACTACTAAACAAAAGCTAGTATCTGCCAAACCTTGTAGCGTAAGTTGTGTGTGCCTGGTCATCCTTGTGCTGGAAAAACCTCGGGAGTTTCATGGAAACAAGTCAAAGTGACTTTGTATCAGCAAGCAAAATCTACTGCTGAGTCTCTCCTGAAAAGCACCATAGAATGTCTCTTCTTTTAATGCTACTGACATAGGCCTATTAAAAAGGGAAAGAAATTTGCATGAAGTGGCATTTATCTCCTGCTTTCCAGACGTCTATCGATATTCTGCTAGTTTTTGCATCGAACAGCAGAGCCTGGGTTGTTAAATCACAGTTGAATGGTGCCTTGCCCCTTATCGCTTAGGGTTTACCTGTGTGCTCAGCACCAGCCTGTACTGGATGTGACCATTGCCCTGCACAGCCTCTGGGAGCCAGAAAATCTTTAGGTTCCCAGCCAGCAGGGGACTTCTCCAGGACTGGAAATGCAGGCCCACTTCTGAGCACAGCTAGCAAACTTCTGAGCCTACTAGGGGTAAGTAAAAGGAGGAGCCATTGTTGTCTCTTCCACTCTCCTGAAGAAATAAATATCTTCCACAATGATAACCATTGTAAGAGATGCCCTTGCTTTGGTGCTTACCCAGTACACCAGTCTGTGCCTTCCTTGGGCTCCTTTTCCTCCTCATGTAGTAAGAGATGGTGTGAATCCAGTCTGGACCTGGGCCTTAAACTTTTCAAACCTTGATAACAGAGCCAAAACAATGTTAATAAATTGCAAGTTAATACTGATTACTTCCTCAGTTATTTACCTTGCTGAAGATAACCAGGAGTTGTTACCTGAACTTTTGGCTGCTATTTTGGCTCCTCTGCAGAAAGAGGATGCAAGGTCAGCAAGACAAACCAGTACATGTCCTGATAATTTAAATTACAGTGGTGAATTTCTTTTTAACATACTTGTATAGAATTGCTTAATAATCCAACATGGGCAGGAAGTCTTTTTGAGCTTTTTTCTTTTCAAAATATTGCTCACTGTACTACAATGGAAGTTATTTATTTTTGAAACCATAATAACATGTATTTATCAGTTGTAGCTACAATGTCCTTGAACTTCATTTTTAATGAATAATGAAAGTCAGCAGAATACTAGCTCTTGATAATCTGTGAAAGACATCAACAACAACAACAACAACAAAAAAAGAGAGGTTAGATAAGGAAGGCACATAAAATCAGGTAATAATAATTTAAAGATTCCTGTTATTACTATTTATATTCTTACTGGAAGATAAACAAAGTTAATATAACCTTTCAATCCTTCTTTCAAAATTAATTTTTGCAGGTTGTTTTCTTAGCTAGAGAGGATGAGATAAGCATAAGGGAAAAAAACCAAGCCAAGGTCAGAGACTTAGTCCAATACACAAAGAATATAATTCAGTGGCATATTGAACAGCGTGTGTTGAGGGGGAGGAGAGGATATATGACAATGCAGGAATTAAGAAAAACATGAAAACATTATCAGAATTGTTTTCTTTATAAACTTGCTGTAATATGCCTGCCCTTTTCTTGCTTGCTTTTCATAATTTCAGTCTAACCGGTTAATTACTGCACAAGGTGGTTGCATGTGGCTTTGTTCTTGTGGTTGACTGCATTTTTAATTGTCAAGGGCACCTACAACACTGTCTAGGTACTGTTTTGGTCTGTTGTTACAAAACCGGATAAACATAAGTAGAAGTTCTACTTGGAAAAACTCTGCTATTCACAGAAAGTGAATTTATAAATTTCAGTCTTGAATAAGTCTGGGCAATTAACTTTGAATTTGCATTCTGCAACATTTCTTACAAGTTACTTAACAAATCAAGGAGCAAGAACAATCGTAAGGGACTTGGAACCAAACTTACTTAAATTGTAGCTTGAAAATTAATTTTGACTAACAAACCAGTATGTAAAACGAGCTTCTCAAAAAACAAAAATAAGTGTTCTTTTTAATTTAAAAACTTCCAAGAAAATCTCAAGCAAACACACAGCAAAGAGGAGTGACATACTGCTGGATGAGCTGTGCAGTAGGTATTTTACTGAGCTGTATGCAGCACTGAGGCAGAGAGTAAAGCTGAGCTAGGTGTTTGCAGAGCCTCTGTGCTCTGCATTGAGGATATGGAGTAGCAAAGTATGGCTTTGTGTATGTATACTATGCACTCCCTCTTCTGGATAATCTCGTAGTGACTCTGCTGGTGGAGTTTCCTCCCCCCTCTCCTGAGCCTTAAAACTCATCAGGGCTGAATTTATGGCTGCATACATGCTGTTACAGGGCTATGCTTGCTTAAAATAGGAGCAAGCACAGCAAACAGTAGGAGGCCTATGACCTAGGAGGTCATAGACAGTAGGAGGTCTTATGACCAGGCCACCAGCATATGGGCTGTTACTTGTTTGGAGGGCTTGTATCTCTTGAAGGTAATGAATGGTGGCCCAATGGCGACCTGACCAAGTTTGGCCAAAACCAGTGTTTTTGTACGGACCACTTCAAACATTGACTATCTGTATCCAAGTGTGGTGGCTGGCCTTCACCTTTGCAATGAATCACACTGAAATAATGTTTTGAATGCCGTAGATGATATGCCAGGCATCCAAAGCTTTGATCACTGTTTGGGCACTGCGGCTCAGACTCATCGCTATGAAAATATGTTTTACATTTAGGAAAGCAACTGTGGTCTTGCAGTTATGTCATCTAACAAAGATAGGACTCTAACCCTTTCCCACCTCAGCCACAGACGTCCTAGCTGACTTTGGGCATGTCATTGTGGTCTGATTTTGCAGTAATTCCTTGTAAAATAGGGCTGGCAACATTTCTGCATATCTTGTGAAGAAAATGAAGCCACATACTGGAGGTGATTTGATATATGGCATTGTGAACCATAAACAGTCTTGTCAGGCAGAGAAACAAAAATTTTCATATGAAATACTTTTGTCCATTCAATCCTTCTGAACCTGACTGTTCACTTTTCTTAGGGAGGGTCTTTACAGTATCTCTTCTTGTAGGCTTTGTACTGTCCCTCTGCCTCCCTCCAAGCTCCATAACCAGGCAAAAAGCCCCAGCTCTCCATTGCTTTCACTGCTTTTCCAATTGAAGTGCACTGGTAGGGATTGCTTTATTAATTCTTTAGGGCTGGAGAATACACCAAGCAATTTCTTCCACATCCAGATGTTTTGTAACCTTCCATACACATCCCCAACACCTTTAGCTTCCTCCACCCTCAGATCTCCATAAACTTTCAGTTTTAAATGCAACAAAGAAAACAGAATTTTGGGGTAATCTGTTGTTCAGTCCCTTCATTCTCACACCTCATATGGGTTACAGATGTATTAAGGCTCTTATATCTCATATCCTCCCCAAATAAATTAAAAAAAAATCATTAATAGGAATCTATTTTCAAAGTATAATTAAGGCTTCAAAGTGCTATTTGGCCCATGAAATTTCATTGCTAACCATTGTGCTGCTGACAGAAGGGAATGCTTCAATTTGAAGCCCGTGAGATTTACAGGAATAAAGTAAAGCTTTGCTTTAGGTTTTCAAAAGCCCAAACTATGCCTGTGCATCCATTATACATGACAGAATGATTATACTAAAAGATAAAAAATAAAAAATTACATACCCAATCTTTTGTATTTTTGCTGCAAGCAGTTCAGCTCTGCCTGGTTGAGTGCACGTTGTGTGTTCTTTTGATACACAAACAACTCTAGGTTAGTGATGAAAGCGGCAGGGGTCTGAAATCACATTAGGTTGTGTTCTTACTGTGTTTGGACAAAGCAAGAACATGTACTGCATAAAGAGGAATCTCTGTGGATCATCAGTTGCTGTAGGCAAACTCAGTTTCCTATTGTTCTGATGCAAAATTAGAAATATTGGTTCATAATATGTTGAAAGGTTTCTATGCAACCTGAAAACGTGATTGAAACATCTAACAGGTGGACTTGCTTTTTTACTGTGGCACATATCCATCTTCTGTAGTTGTACATCAGGCTCAGTTAAACTCAGACAATTTCCAAGGTAAACGTCTCAACAGTTTGGTGAGGGTTATGTTGATAAAATCAGACTGTTATCTGCCTACTGCATGTATTTACCTGGAATGAGTGTTTATATACAAGTAGGTGAATTGCTCAATACTTTTATTATGATAAGACCTTCTACAAGCAATTAAAGCACAAGGCTGTAAAGAATCAGCCACCTCTTTCTACTCATTTCAGTGAAACTGTACTGGTGTTTGAAATGCTTCACGTTCTACAGATGTACCCAAGGTCTCAACCCTTTAGCGTGACTCAGAGTTTGGGGTCTGATGTGAAAGGAGAAATTTGTGATAAAGTCAGGTACATCCTTATGAACTAGCAAGGCTACATCCAGGTATATAAAAGTCCCATTTTCCAGAGTGCTGGAGGATAATTTTGTTGCTTTTTTTTCCTGTCAGCTGATCTTACTGATCCATAACTCACTGTTGAGCCATTCGTTCGAGGTCACACTACAGGTGGTCCAGTGGTTGCATAAGCCTTCAGCTCCTCATTCTTCTCAAACTTCTTCTTCATTCATCCCCTTACCTCTGTCACATACAATACCAGTCTCGCATATAAATGTGTATAAGGTGAGAAGTGTATAACGTTCTTCTGCTGTATATGCACACTAGTGTCCCCGTCACCAATGGACCTGCTCATCTGCAACCTTCAAATTCCCAGGCTCACACAGGCCTGTAAGGTTTTCTGTCATTTATTTCAACCAGCTCCTTCTGTAAAAGTGTTTATTAAGTTTTGCACCTATGGTAATTGAAGGACAAGTGTTAAACATGCTAGCCTTGATAGGGCTTGAAGTCTTTTCCAACAGAGAGTTGATTTTGTTTCATATTTATCAGCACCTCTCGCTAGTTGCCTGTTATTAAATTGTTCTGAAATACACTAGCACTCTTACTTTTTTCTTATTATTTTTTTCCTGAGCTGGATTTACTGTGTGCAGAGGTAACAAAAGTAAAGGAGAAGAATAACTACAGCTCCTATTATTTGAATGTTGGATGCATGCTATAAATCACACATGATGTGGTTATGGCTGCACAGATAATATACTGGGCTCCTTTCTCCCTGACTATTTTGTTACCTGAAATCCTTCTTTTTTTTTTTTTTTTTTCCTTCTTCTCCCCCTTTCTACTTCTGCCCTTCTCCCCAAACCCCAAAGGATTTCTCTTTTCTTCGCTCTGCTCTACCCATGGGGTCTGCCCCATTTTCTGCTGAGGAACAGAATGCTTTGACTGAACTGAACCATTTCTCATGTCATGTGAGGAAATTCTGGGGAGAACATAAAACCGTATTTTGAATACAGTCTTTCTCCAGTGAAATCAAGTGGAGATTAGCTACTCACACCAGTAGGACTGTATCTGGATCTCTTCAGGCTCTCAGCATCTGACTTTTTGCAGTTCACAAAATTCAACTTGAAAAAGGGGTGTTTACTGCTTCCTAATGCAGAGATGAGCAATGAGTTACTTTGCCTTCATCTACCTCAGAACTCAGGTGATTAATAGCTGACTTTCTGACCCCTCATAACATCTAAATAGTTGTGAGGGGAAAAACAAAGTCCCATGCTAATGAAGGAAGAGGAAATTCAGATTGTTTATGTGTCACCGTGTTTT
Source organism: Nycticryphes semicollaris (assembly GCA_013400055.1). Classification (NCBI taxonomy): domain Eukaryota; kingdom Metazoa; phylum Chordata; class Aves; order Charadriiformes; family Rostratulidae; genus Nycticryphes; species Nycticryphes semicollaris. The sequence continues at coordinate 525,484 of VXBJ01002386.1, forward strand.
ACTTTGTTTCTTCCTATTTAGCATTATGCTTAATTTATTTATTTATTTATTTATGTATCGAGTTGCAGAAAACAGACTGCATGGTGCTGGCAATAATATTCACTGAATATGCTGGAAAATATTGTTAACTCATTTTTTAGGGATACAGGGCTATGCTTACATTTTTCTGAAATCTGGGCTTCTGTGAGAGGCCCTAAGACCTGTTACAGAATACAAATAGATTAGAATTGCATAAAATGTAAAATATGTTTTGGTGTCTTGAGTGGATAATTTCAGTCCATCAAGGCTAGTTTCAAATCAAATTAGCTGTTCTCAAGCAGTGAGTAAATCAATTAGGCTGTGTTGGAGGGCTGGGGTACACTCTTCCACAGACAGTACATTTCTATGCAGTATGCTCTCTCTTTGCTGGGCCTAGTTTCAGATGTTTTTCTCTGCTGGTATAGCTCTTTAGTGCCTATGGTCAAAGGCCTCTCCTCCCACTTTTATATCTAGTTTATGTCACATTTAGTTTCTCATTTCCAGATACTACCTGGCTCTCTGCATCCAAATGACATCTGGAATATCTCAAGCATTAATCCTGGTCTTCAGTAATGTATGCCCTTTTTTTCTGGGTTCCTCTTCAGGGGAGGGGGACCAAGGGATTCCTTCTGAATACTTCAAGCAAAGCTCAAGCAAAGTAAGTCACTAACCTTCTGGAATGCTCTGAATGTGTATTGTTACAATTGTCTTAATAGATCTAAAGTTTGCTCTCTAAAATTGCTAGTCATGCCTCTCCTTGAGGCAGCAGCACTATTACCTGACTTCATTGCCAGTCAGATGAGGGAGTTGGTCTGACTGCAAAGCAATTTATATTGTTTTCTCTGTGAATTAGCAGATGGATTTACTGACTTGAGCAGATCTGAGGGCAGGAATTGGGAAAGGTGGGTACATGTCTGTTTTGCAGCACAGAATTTAAATTGGTTCAAGCCATTTATAAATAATGAAGCTATTCTCATTCAGAATTTTCCCCTTTTTAAAGAAAACAATGGCCACAGAAAAATGGCTTCTTGCAAGTGCAACCACAATGCTCAACTCAGAAATCAGCTTGTATTTATCCCTACATGGAGGAAGAGGATTTCTGCAACCAGTTGCTGTTGGTTAACAAATTATGACTGTTAAGTCAATAGCAATGTAAGACCTATATCTCTTTATGTTGTATTTTTCAGGCTCATGTCTTCAACAATGAGGCTACAATAATTTTCTTCAATGAAAATTGAGGTTCTTTATTCAAAAAGCTGACAGAAGGTGAAAATCAAGAAAGACTGCAGTAGCTAGAAGGGGTATTAACACTAGGATGCTGTAACACTAGGGTGTTGTAATGCTGTTTGTAGCATATGATGAGGAAGGTGTTGTGACACAAGTGGAAGAGACAGCCTTGATCTTGCTGAAAGCAAGAGAGACAGGCCTTGTGTATAGTATAGCCAGCACTTTAGAGCAACCTTGACAAGGTAGCAAAAAGCTGCCTCGCTCAGTCTCTTGTAATTGCATGGGTTTTGTATTCAGCTGTAGCCTGGCTGTAGAGAGAGAGGAGTTTGATAAAAAGCTTAGCACTTATGTGAATAACCGGATTGCTTTTACAAAATAGTAACTCTACTGAAAAATTGCTGCACATGTGAAATACATAAAACTTTGGGAGATGCACTTGGTTCCTTCTACCACCCCCAGTATGTCTTGGGAAAATAACTCTGTTCTTCTGTTTTCTGAGATTTTGTGAGCCAAGGGCTGAGTAATGATGGCTTAAGTCATGACTTTGAGTCCTTGCGTATTGGCATGACATCAGTGGGAAGGAGGGCAGGATGTAAGTTTGCAAATGTCTCAAAAGAGCTATCACTCCTTGTGGTGCGTTTGGCTTTCTGATGACCTAAAGCTGTTCTCCACCCATCTATGAAGTAATCTGTCTCTGAGTTATTTGCTTGGATGTCAGTTAAAAGGAAGTAATATCCCGGTGGTCTATTTCGCTCCTTTTAGTGACCTAGTAACAAATCAGGAGACTTGTTCAGATAACTCAAAAGGATTTTATTAGCACAGTGCTTATAATAAAGCATTTTAACAGAAATGGAAGGAGGTAGCCTCAGTCAGAGCTGTACCAGTGTCACCTAGATCAGTTTCTCTTGAGGTTTTCATGTACAGTGTTAATCATTGTGTATGTTTTCTGCCTAGGGGAAATTAGTCCCATTTTTCATGTTTTATGATGTAATTTTCTTGAGGTGAAATAGAGACATGCCTGGATATGTATTTTTAGTGGATCTAGGCTATTTAGTGCATATTTAGTGCATATAGTGCATATAATAACAATGCATATCACTTTGGTTTAGGAGAGAGCTTAAAACATGGTTCATCCCCTTTTGTCTTTGTGACACCACTGTCTTCCTAGGGAATGCTGGTTATGCACTTGCCACAGACTGTGCAATTAAAACACAGTACATCTTTGTATATAGAGTCAATGACGTAGCGCATTATGGAGCATTACTGTACACACTCTGAAGATTAGTTCTGTAGCACTAATTGTTCTCTATATATTACATATACATGCTCCTAAGCAGTGCCTGCCTTTGGTCTTGGAGCTACAAAGCAATCTCTGATCATTTGGAGGTGGTGAACTGCACCTTGAGGGTTGTAAAATGGTACTGTCGTTAGTGTAAGTCATGGATGAAAGTGCTGGCAGAAGTAAGTCTTAAAACTGTGCAATGGCCAGACTGTTTTCTTTTTCCCTGAGGATAATTTGAAAGAAAAGAAATGTTTATGCTGGCTTTGAAATGTTTCAGTCCAGTCCCAAACCACTGACCCCTTAGAAACAAAATGGAAATAGGCCAACACCTTACTGAAAAAAGGCTGTCCCACAAGCATATGCTAATACCAGTCCATTTGCTTGGATACTCACAAATAATAAATAAAAGGAGCCACATGTCTAGTTGACTCAGAGAGCAATTAGGAACCTTGAATGAAGGTTTGCAGATGCTGGCTTTGCAATTTATGGTTTGCACATTTCTGTTCTTACACTTTTTAAAGACGAAATGAGAGTATTAGATCAATGAGGGCTGTCAGCATATTCTAGTTGCACTAATAGCCCTACTTTTAGCTCTTAACAGTTCTATTTCGAGTGTTTAAATAGTGAGAGAGGAATTTCATGCCTTCTTGCTGAATAAGCAAAGCCTTGAAATCTTTTACTTTTCATTTATTTATCTCTAGGGTTGTCTCCCCCCCAGTACTTCACTCTTGGATCCTGTGAATCCAACTAAGAGTCATGTAAGACAAAGGAAGTAATGATGATATGAATTACAAAAGCCCCTGAACTTCTAGTTTCAGGCTTATACTGCCTATATTACTTTGTTACCTTTTCCTCTTGCTCCAGTTACTCAGTCCTTCTGTTTCCCACATCCCCTGAAATGTTTCCTCTTTCCCTCTACTCTGAAGGCTGCCAGAGAGTAGATTGCTCCTGCTTATCACTCCTGCTTTTAAATGCTGCAGCTCATGGCAAGTTTTCTTGTAAATCTACTTGCTGTAAGTAACAAACAGCCATGAATTTCTGTCCTGCCCTAACAGACTGGGGTAAGCAGCGCAGAAGAAATGTTTATGGGAGTACTGACAGCTTTATCTTATTGGAAGGAAACAAAGTTAAAATGCAAATGATAAGTGTTCTCTGAAGTGTACTTTCTTTTAATACTGGTGCAAGGGAATTGAGGATGTCTGTTGTCACAGCATGCCAGTGGCTGCCAGTGTGTTGAGGAAGGACTTTGCACAAAGGACTTTGAATTGGGCTTTCAGCTGGATGCCTTCCTACCACAGGAAAGAGATGTCAAACCAAAGATCATAAGAACCGTAATACAATAATGAGAAGTGTGTGGTTTTTGCCTGCCCAGAGAAAACTGTATCACTGGGAAAGGATCACAACATTTAGGCAGCAGTTGACTATAAGCACCATGATTGCTGTGGCCTTGCTGGTTGTTTTACAGGACCGCTGCTGACTGCAAGAAAGGGAGTGGGGTTCGTAGTGCAAGTTCTGCCTCCACTTTTATATCTATTCCTGGCAGCAGGATCAGTAGTCCAAGTTTGTCTTTCCTTTTGGCTTTCCATACCTCCTTCCTCTCCCCATATTATGACGGAAACAGAATGATTCCTCAGCCTTTGAATAACAAAATTTAATTCTTACATGCTCTTGGAGTAGAAATAAAGCCTCCAGCAAAGGGTCCAAAGAAAAAAGAATCCTCAGCAGGAACTGAGGCAAATCTAGTTGGGTGGCTGCAAGACCTGGAGGAATGCAGACGTGTGTATTGCACAAGAGCTCCACTGCTGGAGAGCAAAAGTCAGCTCCTCAGTTGTGAGTTGTGCTGGATTTGCATGTGCAAAATATTCATGAGCGCTTTTTTGCATACTCTTACAAGGTACTTCTAACAAAGCTCAGAGAAGCTAATTTGTGGGTGTAGGAGTTTTGTATGAGTCTCTCTGATTTCTTTGTACCTGCAAATCAAGTTTTAGTTCCAGAATTTATGTTTGCTTAGGTACTCTCACAGAGTTGTTCCCTAACTCAGTGTTTAACATACTTTCAGGGTGATCCAGCAACAGGCAAATGTTTTACCTTAATCCTCTAAATTACTAATTTAAAATAGAAAAACACCAGCTTCTGGGATTTAGTCATTGCAATTTTCCATCTGTTGTCAATTGTAATTGCAGGGCACATAAGCCCTGATTGGCAGGGACAAAAAGTTGCTCACTTAGCTTCTTGTAGGCCAGAAATGAAAAGGCAACTTGCATTTGTGTATCAAGTTCATGATCACACAACCGTGGGGCCGTGTCAAGCTTTGAGTGCCCTGGCTTGGCACGGAGCCTGTTTAGGGAACTCTAGATAACTTGTCTGCCTCTGCACTAGATGAAATCTTCACCTTGTAACAGTTATGCACATGATGAGTTGTGCCCACTAGCTATACAGGAGGCTACTGCAACAGATTTATCTTTTTCCTCTGGCAGTGAGAGTAACTGTTTGTATCAGTAATGTACTGCATGCACATTCTGGTAAAAATATACCAGGTGATGAAAGGAGAAATACTTACCAGATATAGGCACACTGTCTGGCATTTGAAACTTACCTTCCATTGCAATGAAACTCATCTTCCACTGAAAATCCCTCCAAACTAGATGCCAGCATATAAAATTATTTTTTAAACTTGTCTGCTGTACTTGCAATTGCATCTAAATCTGATAAGACTTCATGAGTTATTCCGAAATGCAAATGCATCTGCATTTAAACAAAATAGAGCCAAAGCATCATCCTGACTCAGTCTGGGTAACCTTATTTATTGATTAAGAAGACTTCGGTTCTAAGGATAAGATAACTTACAGACTTATATCTAACTTTAGACATTGTGGTTTTTTGTTTAAGGAATGTAAGCAGCTTTTCCAATAGTATACCAAGAATTTTCACAACATTCCCATTCTGCTAGCTTGGAAGTGAGGTGGTTCTGTACAATGTGCTATCTGTCTTTTTTTGCATCAAATGTGTCCAAATAAATCCTGTTTTGTTTGTCTAATCAAATGTATTAGTAAGTAAGGAAAGGAAAGGGGGATTTCCCTTTCCACAGTCTGCTGCCTGACTGGGTGAGCTAAACAATCTGGTTTTTCAAGTTTTATATTGTGATGAAAATAAGCAGGCCTTGGGGCAAATGACTGATGGAACATTTTCTACTCTTTTTGTTCATAATTTATCATATCTAAGAGACTGGTTATAAACCAAATTATGTGGGTATATGACAATCCTGACACAGACCTTCCCACAACCTTTTCCTTCAGGTTTCCACCAGTTGTGCTAGCAGTGCTTGCTCTATTTACAGCTGATCTTAAAAATAAAACCCTATCAATTAAGCAAACAGAAAATGCCCAAAACCTAGTTATGAATTATTTTCTCAGCCAAATAATTTTTCATCATAATGTCTTGAACTCTTGGATATCACTACAGTGATAAAATCAGCTGCATTAATTGTATTAAATATTCTGTTGAGATCAGTACTGACTTCACTGAATGGCACACTGAAGACATTTGCATATCTGAATGATCCCAACATTCTTTGACCAGTATTTTCCAGAATACACTGAAAAAGGAAATTAAAACCTTTTTGTGTTACATGAAAGAGTAAATTATTCATTGAAACACAGAATAGGAGTTACAGTCTACTCATCTGGTTGTCCATCCATCTGAAAAACTAGTTAGATGATCAGGCTTGCAGGGCCATGGTTAATAGTTGGTTCTCTACCTGGAGGCTGATACAAAGTGGAGTACCACAGATATCTGTCCCTGGACCTGTTCTGTTTAACATCTTTATCAATGTCCTGGAGGAAGCTATGGAGAGCAGTCTCATCAAGTTTTCAAATAGCATCAGACTAGGGGAACCATATGACAGCCTGCAGCAGGGCTGCCACTCAGAATGAGCTAGACAGCCTGGAGGGTAGAGATGAGATGAAGCTTATGAAATTTAGTTCAGTGCAAAGCCCTGCCCTGGGAAAGCAAATTTTGGCAGCTATCCAGCCTGAGCCTGTGTGGCTGGGGGCAGCTCTACAGGAAAGGTGATGGGTCCTGGGGACATCAAACAGAGGGGAGCCTATAGTGCCCTGGCAGCCCTGAGAGCAGCAGCGGGATGAACATGGGCATGGCCAGCAGATCAAGGCGGGGGTTATCCCCATCCCCCCTCTGCTCAGCACTCAGTAGATCACATCCAGATACTGCTTCCAGTTTTGGGCTCCTAGTACAGGAAAGACTATAAACTAAGGTGAGTTCAGTGGAGGACCACCAAGATACTCAGGACTGGAGCACTTGTCATGTGAGAAGAAGATGAGGAAATGGAGATTCCTCTGCCTGGAGAAGACATGGCTTTGGAGGGTTGTCACAGCAGCCTCCAGTACCCATGAGAAGGTTATGGAGAAGGTGGAACTCTTCACTGTAGTACAGGGTAGGAGGAACCTAACTACAATTTGAGAGGTTCAGACTGGATGTAAGTAGTTTTTCCACCATTAGGACAGTCAAACCTTGCAGGGTATGGCCTTTGCATTTTCAAGACCCTACTAGGATGAAGCATTGAGCAGTCTGGTATGGCCTGACCTCAGAGCAGACCCTGCTTTGAATGGGAGCTTGGACTAGAGACATCCTGAGGTTGCTTCCAACCTGAATGATCCTTTGAAAATTGCTATGAATATGATAGCTATGAAAAGGATCTCTGGAGGTCATCTGGTCAAAGCAAGGCCAGCTTAGATAACGCTCAGCTGAGTTCTTAATATCTCCAAGTATGGAGACTCTACAAGCTCTCCAGGTGACTTGTGCTACTGTTTGACTACTCTCAAGCATGACAGGACTCTGCAAGTACTTGGGATTTGACATGCACTTTAAGTAAAAGTTTTTGGTAAAGTAGGTCAAAGTGGGGTCAATACAGATGGGTAGAATAGGTAGTGCTGATAGAGATAATGTGGCACAAAACTTTAAGATAGTCTTAAGAGCTGAAATAAGATTAAAAGTTTGTGTATTGTTGATATTGTCATTGCTGATCTGATAGATTAAATTGTCTTTCTTTCATGGGTTTAGATGTGTTATCATAGTAGACTTATCTTGTTTTCTCTGTTTATTTCCTACCACCTCCATGGTTACCAAAAGACCCTAACATAATGGACTCATGGTGGATCTGCGGCTCAGAGAAGGGACAGAAGCGAGTAAACTCTGCAAGCAAATGTTTTCCTCAATTAGTGCAGACCTAGTGCTAGCAGTTGTGCTTTGTGTTGGTGTCTATACACATTTATTGGGTTGGGGATAGGCTGGGGGAGCTTACATTGCCTCAACTGGTGCTATAGCAGTCCAGGACAGTGGGCGTGAGTGCCAATAGCGCTGGACTGGTGCATCAAAAGAGTTTTTTATGTTAGAAGCAGTGTGGACATCTGGAAGATTGTATTTCCCACTCTGCATTGAACCAAAGATTTATTTTCTACAGTGTAGCTAACACATCATTTAACAAATCATTATATGGTATAGGGGGGAAAAACAGGTCAGCACAAATGCAGAGATTGAGGATCATTTCCATAATCTTCATTAATCCTTTCCTTTGAAGTCAAAATGCTCCAAATGGTAGTAAATGGGTTTACAGCATTTTGGCACTGGCAGCCAGCCTGTGGTGTCTTCAAATTCATTGCTGCATATGAATAGATATGAATGGATGATTTAGACCAGGGGATTATAGTTATGATAGGGACAACAAATAAGAAAGCAAAACAATGGGTTTGTGTGAGAGCCTATTAAAAACTTGTAAGGGTTTTTCTATAAATAGTGTGTTATTTCTCTTAATCATCTCTGAAAATATTAAATCCAGCAGGTCTGGCATATAAAAACCTGATTTAGGAGAACAATAATTGCTGTTTCTTTCTCAAAAGATGCTGGAAAGGGGCATAATCAGAAATTGGGGTTATTTAAGGGTGGTCACTGATCTGGGAGATATGAAGTAATTTGTTGTGATGGATAGCTTGCATGTTTTGACTGACACTATGAGTGTCCAGCATGGGAAAGAAATTGTAGAAAAGGAAAGGAGAGTATGAGCCTTTTCGCAACAGCTGACTGTGTTTGTGATTTAATATCAGTGCTGTCATGCCTGCAAGGAAAAGCAAGCAAGGTGTGAAGGTAGGCACAATATCCCCTTGGAGACCAATTACTGTCATTGTGGAAAAATAGACAAAGGTTTGGTCAGACATGCACTTCTTGCGGTTTGATGAGGCAGCACGACTGATTACTTTTAGCTAGTCAAGAGCACTAGATGGCATGGTGTGCTCCAAAGTAGAGCAGTTTTACAATCGTAGAGTTACGGTTAGAATTGGAAGGGACCTTAAAGATCAAGTTCCAACCCCCCTGCCATGGGCAGGGACACCTCCCACTAGACTCAAAGCCCTATCCAACTTGGTCTTGAACACTCCCAGGAATAGGGCAGCCACAACTTCTTTGGGCAATCTGTTCCAGCATCTCACCATCCTCACAATAAAGAATTTCTTCCTAATATCAGATCTAAATCTCCACTCTTTCAGCTTTAAATCATTACCCCTTTTTCTATCACTACACTCCCTCATAAAGAGTCCCCCCCATTTCTCCTGTAGGCTCTCTTTTGGTACTGGAAGGCTGCTTTAAGTTCTCCTCAGAGCCTTTGCTTCTCCAGGCTGAACAACCGCAACTCTCTGAGCCAATCTTCACAGGAGAGGTGCTCCAACCCTCTGATCATCTTCATGGCGCTCCTCTGCACTCACTCCAACAGGTCGATGTCCTTCCTGCGTTGAGGATTCCAAAGCTGGACACAGTACTCCAAGTGGGGTGTCAGAGAGCAGAGTAGAGGGGCAGAATCACCTCCCTCTTTTGATGCGGCCCAGGATGCATTTGGCTTTCTGGGGTGTGAGTGTGACATTGCTGGGTTACGTTGAGCTTCTCATACACCATCACCACCAATTCCTTCTCTTCAGGGCTCCTCTCAATCCATTGTCCACTCAGCCTGTATTTGTCCTAAAGATTGCCAAGCAGGACATGCAGGACCTTGCACCTGGCCTACTTGAACTTCATCAGGTTGGCACGGGCCCACCTCTCAAGCTTCTCTAAGTCCCTCTGGATGGCAGCCCTTCCCTCCAGTGTGTTCACTACTCCACATAGCTTGGTGTTGTTGGCAAACTTGCTGAGGGTGCACTCAGTCCCACTGTCCATGCCGTCAACAAAGATGCTAAATAGCACTGGTCCTGGCACTAACCCCTGAAGAACACCACTCATCGATGGTCTCCTCCTGGACATTGAGCTGTTGACTGCAACTCCTTGAGTGCGACTATCTAGCCAATTCCTTATCCACCAAGTGGATCAAATCCATGTCTCTCCACTTTAGAGACAAGGATGTCATGTAGGACAGTGTCAAATGCTTTGGACAGGTCCAGGTAGATGATATCAGCTGCTCTTCCCTTATCCACCAAGACTGTAATGAAATCATAGAAAGCCACTAGATTTGTTAGGCCTGATTTGCCTTTAGTGAAGCCATGTTGACTGTCACAAATCACCTCCTTTTTTTTCATTTGCCTTAGCAGAGATTCCAGGAGGAACTGTTCCATGATCTTGCCAGGCACAGATGTGAGACTGACCCACCTGCAGTTCCCCAGGTCTTCCTTTTTTCCCTTTTTAAAAATGAGGATTATGTTTCCCATTTTCCAGTAGGCAGGAACTTCACCAGACTGCCACAACTTTTCAAATATGATGGATAGTGGCTTGGCAACTTCATCCACCAGTTCCTGCAGGACTGGTAGATAGATCTTATCAGGTCCCATGGACCTGTGCATTTTCAGATTCCTTAGATGGTCTTGAACCTGATCTTCTCCTACAGTAGGCAGTTCTTCATCCTTATAGCCCCTGGTTTTGCCTTCTGTGACTTGTGTGGTATGGCTAGAGCACTTGGTGGTGAAGATCAAGGCAAAAAAGTTGTTGAGTACGGCCTTTGCCATATCCCAGGTGACCAGGTATCCCATTTCCTTATGGAGAGGGTCCACGTTTTCCCTAGTCTTCCTTTTACTGCTACATACCTATAGAAGCTTCTCTTGTTGTATCCCTTCCTCCTCCCTCTCCCCGCTCCATCCACCCCCTACCCCCCCGTGTTTTTTCTACTCAGGTTTGAGAGTTTGAGTCTGTTAACAGCATCTAGCAAATGCAAAATGCCTTATCTAAAGTCAATGAAATAAGTGGGAATAAAGAGATCGGTTGGTATACCTATGGTTTTGTGGTAGTACATGAGGTTTACAAGTGTTTCTACTAGCAAGCTGGAAGAGAAGTTCTGAGAGAAAATATTGGAATCCCTTGCTAACAAAGCTAGGCCAAGGAAGATTTGAGTTTGTATGTGTCCAGACTTTTTGCCCTCTAAAGATAAAAAATCAAATCTATGTAAATTGGTTTTTGAGACTGAAGAGAAATTCAGGCTTTTTTTTTTTTCTTCCGTAAGAAGCTGTGCAAGGAGCTGCAAACAGTGAATTTTCCTTCACCTTGTTTTTACAGATCATAATTGTTCAGACATCCTTTAACCAGATTTGAAAAAAACCTTTCTTTTCTGTTATTTTGAATAATTTTACTAAAATCAACAGGTTTTTGCCATTTCTGCCTGAAAAGTTTCTTTGATGCTTTAATGCACTATGCTGATCAGATTTCAAATTTAAGATGTTATGAACCAGATGGAGAGAGATCACTTAAATGCAAGGCCTCCCTTATTTTGGTCAATTAATATTGGGGAGATTTAGGACATTTCTTTGCAGGAACACTCAAGCAATAATCTCAATTAACTAAAAATGTGATTTTAACATGGTTAGTCAAACCGTGTTAAGCCTCTGGATGGGTAATCATAGTCAGAATTAAACAAGCCTAAATTTGATATAGCTGGCTTCATTTCCAAAATATTAAAGTTACTTTACTTCTAAATAGAGATTTTATTAATATGCTTTAAAAGTTAATTTCTGAAATGTCCGTGTTTACACTAGTTGTTTGTTGATAAATGCAGCAGCTTGAAAAAGAGTTAGTCCTGTCCTACCTTGGTTGAATCACCAGCTTTGGCTATTCCCATGTTTGGTGGAGTGCTAGCTTGTTCTCTAGCTGTACAGTCATTGGTCACCTTCTTTAGCGGGTTAGGAGGGGGGATTTCCAGATGTAAATTTTCCCCTTTTGCTAAGAAATTTTTACAATCAGGCACTTAAAATGTTTTCTTTCTTGTCTTAAAGATCCTGTAGTCTAGGATGGTGAATATTCTTACTTTGAAGATATTTATAAACTCTGATTTATTTCTCCTGAGCCACTTGGCAATCTCTACAGCATCACTTGTTTCATAGCTTCCTACCAACTTGGTCTAATTAATGTTTTTGCATTTGGCTTCCAAAAAGCATAGCCGTATCATTGCTGTCTTCAAGGTGCAGGATGCTTCCAGGATGTACTCAAGGTAGCTCTGATGAGTAAACCTCAAAACTTCCAGATTCTCAAAGAGTTTGGATAATCATCAGAAAGTCTGGATGTTTATCTGAACCATATTTAAACCATTTCAGCCCCTTGGGTCTGTAAATTTGGGTTAGAAACCTTTTATGTAAGACTCTTGGTATTTCCTGTTTCTGGCAAGGGCAGATATGCTCAAGTATCTCTCTGAGGTGATATTTGTCTCTGTTTTTTACTACCGTTACAAGGTTATCAGGTCACCAGTTCTTGGATTCTGGCTCAGGAAAACATGTTCTTGGTATTATGTATAAAGTAAAGTAAAACAACAAAGACTAGAAAATGTTCTTTAAAGGAATGAAATAGACAATAGGAAAACACATCAGAGACAGAAAGAAGTTATGACAGCTGGGGTGCATGTGACTGATTTGAGATGGCAGACATCTGTAGATCATGAACTTTTGATTAGTTTGTGGCAGAAGAGGAAAGCTTCTTATAAAAGACAGCTAAGTTAAATGGAAAAATGAATTAAGAATGCAAATGGAAGTACATTTATGTTCAATTTATGGTTTACAATAAGCTTTACCAAGAAAGGAGGAATACAAATATTGTATACAAAAGTATGGAAACTGACAAAAAATGCATTCATCTTTGTTGAAGATCAGAAAGGAATAAACCTAAACTGAACAATACAAAAATATGTGAGCTGTAAGGGCTACATATTACACATTTTTTCCTCTCGAATGAGCTTGTCACCTTAATCAGGCCTCAGAATTCAAGCCTTTGGGTACTGGAAGTATGTGTTTTATGAGATTTCTAAAATTACTGGCCTACAGTTTGGATCATACTTTATGTAGGACTTACTTTAGGATTAAACTGCTAAGGGGCCAGAAGATCAAGCATATCTAATCATCCCCTAAGATTTTAGTAAGTGCCTTGAGCAAGGACACTGTCATCTGAACTCCCAGTGCAACCACTCTGGCTGAGGCTTTGTGGAAGAAAGCTGCAGTTGTAGAGCAAAATATTAATCTCAGCTAAGGTGAGAACAACAAGAAAAGAAACTTTCCTTGTAAATCTAATCACATTTTCAAAACAAGCGAACTATTGAAGAAGTATCTGAAATTTCCTTTTGAATAAGAATACCTTTCATGTAAACTCAGCTGAAGTCTTCTATGTGATAAAGCAAATAACATTTTACCAAATAGATATTATTTTAATCTTTGTCCTTGAAGTTAACAAATTAACTTTCTCTGTGATTTCCCCATTTGTGACAGCCTCTGGCTGTGTTTTTACTGTCGTAATAGCTTCTGGCAGACTGTGTGTCTCTCACACTCACTACAAAGTAAACAGGAATTTTTTCCAAGGGTAACTGGCCAGGCTCCAGTGGAAGAATGCAAGTTATTCATGAGTTCTGGTAGGCTCATTTCTGCTTAATATGGTCTGTTTTTATTGTGCATTTTATGAAGAAAAAGAAGTTGTGAAATTTTTTCTAATCCCCTGGGATGATTTTCTTCAAACGTGTGGGAAATTACCTCTCCCCCTAGCACATAGTTACTTTGCTATTTGTCCTGACTCTGTTCATATTTTTTCCACCTTCGGTCACAAGAGGCTGCCAGAAGGTTACCAAGATGCAACTAGGACATGTCCTGTTATTTTGAGGACAAAACTGATGTTGCAGGCATGCACAGTAGTCCATCATGGTTGTGGTGAAGGTCTGCTGGAGTGCCACAGCACTGCCTGCCTTGAAAATTCTGCTTCCCAAGGAGCAGCAGCAAAGCGTTTCTTTATTCCTGGCATAACCCTGGCAGAAAAAGGAGAAAAGTACTTTAGGGCTTCCAGAAGATTCAGCACTAACGAGACAGATGAGGGTCAGGTGAATCCTGTTTAGTGCTTGTGTCTGTCATGGCCAGTGGCACCAGCAGGTCCCAGGTACCCATAAAGCAGAACTCAGTAACTGTGTTTTTCCTACTTTTTTTCTGTTTTGGTCTCCAGAGCTGCTGGGTTTACTTTGTAATTTTTTCTGTTCCAATGAGCTGAGCAGTCCTTTTTGTTGCTTTCCCAGGGACTTGTGGGAGTACATGGGATCATTCCTATATACAGATAAGAGCTGGCAGGTGTGTGTAGTAGCAGGGGAAAAGCTATAAAGCTGAAGGCAGATGTCAACATAAGAACAAAAAAATATGAATTGTCCAACCATAAGCTAGAAATTGGGTGGAGGCATCTAAACAGAACAATGAAGAGCTTAGAAGATTTCCTAGTAGGAGTGGGTGAACTCGGTGCGCTATGAAAGGGATTATATAATGATTATAGAGAAATACTGCTTGTGGCAGAAGGAGACAGAATTTGACTTTGCAAAATGTGTAGATTGTTAAGGCAAGCAAAGTGTTATCATGACTGGCCTGTGTACTGGATAAATCATCTTATAATTAGCCTATAATTGTAAACTGTTACACTCAAATCAAAGCCGTTTGCATATTAATGGGTACAGAGTTCAGGACAATGTTTCATTAAAACCAATAATAAATTGTGTACTTCATTTTAGTATTGGTAATGTTTCTATAAAAGCTTTTAGTTTGAATTTTCAAGCTGCTTTTTCAAGCTGGTTTTGTGTATGGGGAATGCAGAAAAAAAAGTGATTTCTCCCAGGTCACTCCAGGAGATGTATGTAAGGGTGAGCCACAGAACTTTTTAATATTGGATTTTTAGGTGGAAGGCATCCTATAGAAACGGTATGCAATGAATAATGGGCATCAATCTTAGCATGCAATTGGTTAGGGCCTGCTGGTAGGCCTCATGGGATATTTTGTGACTAACATGATAGCAGCTGAGCAGAAAATGTTTTTCTTCAGCTGCCCTTTGGTTAGAGTTGTGCAGACAGGTTAACTCAGTCCAATTTGTTCCAATCACCTCTCTTCCCGTTTTCAGCTTTTTCTTTGACTATTCGAGTGCCCATCCTTTGTTTCTGCTAATGCTCAAAGAGGAGGTTTTAGTTTCACATGAAAGAGCATATTGATGTGTAATGCCAGGGATTTACACCAGCATTGCTGGCATTTTCAACTCTGTTTTGGCTGCCTGTGTGTATTTAGAAATTAGGATATTAAAAAAAAAGGGGAGACCATTCATCATAATGCTTAGCATTATGTGTCTCTTTTAAAAGTTCAAAGCACTGTCCAGACATCACCTAAATAATCTCACAATCTTTCCAGGGAATGTAAACAGAGTTTATCTCCTTCTCTGACATTGAAGTATGTTGCTTGAGGCCAACAGTGGAAGAGGCTCCCCTTCCTGTCTTCCTTCTAAAATTGTTGGTACAAATACATCTCTTTGAGTTCAGTATGGACCACAGGATGAACAAGGATGGGATGCTAGGGGAGAAGGCAAGGTTCAAGCAAATGAAGAAACAGGAGTTCCTTGTGGGTATGTGTGGTAGATTAAACACCTTAATACATAGAGAACTCTGCTAATGCTTGCTGAGCAAACCTTCTTTTTGATTAAGCCTTTCTTAATCAGGAGGTGAGTTAAAAGGAAATGAAGTAGACTTGTACCTTTCCTTCACTGAATGACCAACGATGTAAAATATTTATGATACACAGCTACAGGAAACAAGAAAAGGCAGCCAAGAGAGGAGATGTACTCAAACCATTGTCCTGAAAGGAGGGCAATATTTCATTGCTTTTCAAGGAGAAAACCAGAGAAGCCAACACACCAATGCATTATTTTTATATATTATGGCAACCGATGTATCCCACAAAACTGATGGGATAATTTCTACCAGCAAACTTTGAGAAGTTTGTATTTATTTGCTTTTTAAGATTGAAGAACAGTATGCCACTCAATTTGACATCTGTGCATGAAAATTGTGAAAAGAATGTACTTTGACAGCAGAATTTTTTCATTAATAGGATCCTGAGTCTACTGTGGAAGTAACACTACATCATTTCTGCTCTTAAAGAACTAACTTATGAACTCCTGCAATAGAGAATAGTGGAGAACATGCCTTTAGGCACTGGGACTTTTGTGCCAGAAAGCTTTACTGAAAGGTGGCCAGAGGTTAAGCAATATGTTATTCCCCTCCCTCACTTCCCTCCCTTTACAAAGAACAGCACATGGGGGGAACTATTCATATAGGGAAGACATTCTTGTTATAAAATTTTTGGAAGAAAAAATATTTTTGAGGCAGGCTATACAAAAGATGTGTTTAATTAAGGATTGAAGCTAAAATTATTTTCTTCTTGTTAAAATGGGGATTTATGACATTGTTTCTGGATGAAAAACTTTTCTAATAATTTCAGTAAAAAATGGGGAATCAAGGTGGTAAGTGTATATTACATTACGACATGATGAGACTACAACCCAAAGCAGAGCTAGTAGAAATGTATTGTTTTCTCAATTTATGTGTTCAAGATAGGACCAACCTTTTGATTTCCTAAGTTCACCCAGGTTTGAATTTTCAGGTGAATTTGGATTGAAGTTCTTGAAACAGTTGACTGGGAAAGTTGCCAAGCCTTCCAGATCAACTCCCCGTTGTCATTGGGGTGCTTTTGACCTGTCTCATTTGTATGTGCCACCAAACAGTGCTTTTTGCTGATCCTGGTTTGCATGTAAACCTCAGGAGATACTGGTGTTGGTTCAGTCCTGTGGGTAGTCTATCGTGTTCTCTGAAAGTTTTTTGGTTTTTTGTTTGTTTGGCTTTTAAAAATTTTCTCTTGACTTATTTGTCTTTTCTTGTCTCATGGATGTGCACTCTTTTTTGCTCCTATGAAAAATGAACTAATAGTCAAATATGTGGCAGACTTAAACCTGCCTGCTGCTTGGATAGTGCCTATGTAATTTTTCTTTGAGTAACATTAAAAATTAATTTTAATTCCACAGAAGTAGTACAACAAGTCACTGGATTGCCTCTCTTTAAAATTGCTTCTCTCTCTCTCTCTTCTTCTCTTCCTCTGCCCCCTCCCCCCCTCCCTGACTTTCTTTTCAAAGCATAATAAATTCCTTTCCTTATTCTGGATGCTTTCATCCACTTGTAAAATTCACTAATGAATCCTATGTATAAGTATTAGCCTGATCTTTCAAGCAAAAAATGGGAATAGAAAAAATGACAAAGCCGGAATTCATTCAGGTTTCTGTATTTCATGCAAAACAGTTAATAACATAATATTTAGAGCACAGCATTTTTCCGGTGTCTGCTTTGTTGTTACTTTAAGTGTTGCCTATCAGTTCTTTGAAACCACAGCTTTGTGTTAAGCTGTTGGCAGACATGCCAGCAGGAGGTTCAGACAGGAGGGAGGTGTAATGTAACAAAAGATGAAGTAATGCCTCGTTTTTATACCATTTAACCATCTCAAAACCTCAGCGTATTCTGATGGCTCGTTTGGGAGAGGTTTCCAGCTCTTCTGCTGTCTTGTGTCCTTCCATTCAAACCACACAGGGTAAACAAGTTTCCCACTTGCATAGATTTTAAAACGTAAGATTTGATGAAATATAACTTTACTCACCAGATGGATACTATAACAGGATCCTGTTATACAGATGGTATAGTGTTGTAATAGTTACAAAATTTCTAGTCACAGCAAGAATTAAAGAAAGATTTGTGAAAGGTGGCTTCTTCCACAAACCTCAGAAAGGGCCTTACATTCAGTGAGTTGGCCATTCTCTCAAAATCAGTGCCTCAGCACTTAAGCAAATTGATAATCCTTTTAGAACTAAAACAGTAACTACAAAACCTACTTCCCCCTTAGGAAGTTTTTTTATAATTTACTTCTTTTAATCCCTAGAAAGCGCACTTTTCCCATCTAAGGTATGGAAAATGGAATCCCTTCTAAATAATAACATCCTCTATGTGTTCAATGTTCTGCTGTAAAGGCAGCAACTATAAGTTAAAGAACCTAGTGCCCAAGAGAAACCTGGACATCCAGAACTAATATATGTGGTCTTTGGTTTCTCAGCCATTAGTACCAATGACTTGCCTAAATACACATCATATATGTCTATGCGTGCAACTATTTGTAGCACACATATAGGCCAGAGATGGGAAGCATAAATAACAGATGGAAGAGCAAAGTGGAGGAGTGCACAGAAGAACTACGGTTTCCCCTGTAAATATTGCCTGTTGTTATGTGGTTGCTTCTCCTTAAGAATATAATGAGAAGACTAGGTTTCTTCCACATTACAAAAAGGCTTATAGTGTTACTTTGTAAAATATTTCCTAGATGTTTGCTGAAAGAGCCTAAATTGTACCAGTGAATTTCCTGGGTATTGAAAGGCAGATTTCCTTTACAGGCTCCTCAAGGAGAATAAATTTCAGGTGTTCTATTTAAATCAAGTTAAAGTTTAAAACAAAACAAAAACCCCTAAAAACAACAACAAGAAACCCCACTTGAGAGCAGCATAAACACACTTGTTTAGTTCCTCAGAGTTATTTTATACAAAAGATAGACACAATAAAAGATAGTGGGGTTTCTTTTTCAGCAGTTTTTGCACAGTTGCTGAATATTTCATTCCCTGCTTCCCTGGGTATGCCATGAAGGAGCATTTCCCAGAGAGTGCTCAGTTCCTATTTGGCCTCTATTTCATTAATACTTATGTACAAACACGCCAACATGCAACACAATAGATCTTTGTACAGTGCACTAACACACACAGGCAAGTGTGCCGCCAGCATATTGTTTTCTATGTAGCAGGAAATGATTTCTAAGCTTACTTTGCAGTTAGCTGGGAAGAAATGAAGAGTTATATATTATTTTGCTTCAAATCGTATCCCTAGGTGGAGTCAGAAAGATATTTCTTACTTGTTTAATTGGACAGGTTCGTCACTGGGCATGGGGATGGATGGGGGGAGCAGTAGGACCTTGCTCATTCTAGTATTGGCTACTAAAAGAAATAGACTTTCTAACAGGATTGAGGGCTGACCTATTTCCATGTTTTGGCAGCCTATGTTCTCACCTGTTAACACCTCCTCACTTGAAGAAGAACTGGAGTCACAGCAGCTGGATTCCCCTGTTTTCCTCCCAGGGATGTAAGTGCAGCTTTTCATACAATAGTATTCTCCCTCTCCCTCTCTTTTCTTTTCTTCTTTTTTTTTTTTTTTTTAAATACAGAAGTTAAAAGTTAAATTCAGTTGTCTGTGTCATTCTGTCTTTGAGCCATTAAAGGCTGAAGTTTCAGAGATTAAGTGGTCTTGCCCACTTTTGTTAGGATTGATGTAGTTGCCTTCTCTTTGCAAACAGCACAAGTTACTTCACAACCATTGGGATGTAGATCTGTTTTTGCAGAGTGCTGGTGTCTCTGTTGAACTTCCACTAAGTTGCCTGTGCTACAGGGCTTGTACAATGGGAACATACTGACTGCTTTGAGAGCTTCCTATGCCTTACTCCTTCTACTTAGAGGACAGATTCCCCACTGTATGAGAAAAATAATAAAGTAAAATCAAGGACTGGATAACCCCCTAAACTTTCTTGTGGGTCTTAGGTATAGTGACGCGTACCTACCCTTTCATCATACTCCAGGTGTCTTACCACAAGTGGAAAAGCTCTTACAGCCCCATAACTCATTGACTCTGAGTTCCTAGGAGCTGCACCTTGGGTTCAGCTCCAGGCTGATACTACCTTCCAACCAGCAGGAGAAACGGTTTGTCTTTATGTCCTTCATCACAGAGCTTAGAACTCAAATAATTCTATCTCTATTTGATCACTGTTCAAGAAGATTTTAAAAACCTCATAGAACTTTTCCAGAACTGTGGATGGGAGAGGAAAGAGGAATATTTTGACTCTCCATGTCTCTTCTAAGACAGTGGTCAGCCAGGTTTGTAAGCAGGCTGGCGCTTGGTGTATAAGAGCAGTTCTGCTCCCTGTTGTATGTGGCCACTGCACCATGGGAAGCTGAGTGTGAGAAATGTAATAGAAAAAAGAAGTCTCGAGGGCTTTGAAAGAACAAAATGGTTAGTTAAGTCTGTGAAAGTAGTGGAGAGAAGTGCCTCCTGAGAGGTGGAAAGGAGGTTATTAGGAGTCTTCCCATAGCTACATTAGACTTGCCCAAGGCAGCAGTGCCTAAGGACCAGCGGCGTCATGGAGAGGTGACTCTACCTCATAAGTTGACCAGTGTTTGGCATCCTTGTTAGTATTCACAGCACCCTGCAAGATAGAGAAAGATGGCAGAAACCTCTTGGTGCTGAGAAGGCCAGTTTACTAGAAGGACCTCCCTCATTTTCCTCTCCTCTACCTCCATTCCTCATTCTTCTCCATTAACCCCATGACTGGTTGGTTCATTCATCTCAGAGTGGATTTACAGTAGTATTAACATGGAGAAAGTCTGTGTTTCAGCTTGATCTGCTGTGTCCATGGTACAACTTTATCATCTGGAGCTATCAAGCTAGTACCTTTCAACAGGAGATCTGAAGTAATTAAAGTGTGTGTGCAAAAATTGAATTGGGAATCCATCTTCCTATAAAACTAGGTTAAATTCTTGAAATAGCTTCTAACCTCAGGCAAAATAGCTCTAACTGCAGAGTGAGCTTAAAAGGATGGAAAAGCACAAACTGAAACTGGACAGAGGAAATTTATCTGTTAAGCCCTCCCATGTTAGCTCTCAATGTTTTAATGACCTGGCACAAATGGGAAGAAAAAATACTCTAGGCACGTTGATGATCATGGAAAACAGAATTGTGTCCTTTCTGCATACAGAGCTGAGGATGTAGATATGCATGAGAAATTTATCTCATTTTGGAATGGAAAGAATTTTTGAACTTTTGGGAACGTGCATAGTGCTTTCTCTTCCTTAATACTTGCAATGCTGCTTTGAATATACACGTGCAGATAATCTGACAGTCTTTATTAGCTGCTGGTCATGGGTTCTTTGTTTTCACACTCACTTGAATTTCAGCGAGTTTCTCTTCCATGTGTTTAAATAAGAGCTATTTACTACTTGACAATATTTCTAGATGTGCAGGATTTTTCAGTGGACAGCATACTTTGCTTTTTGTAAAGAGATACAAGCCAAATTTCAGCCTTAGCAGTGGTGTAGGGAGGCTGTGAAAGGATACATCCACAGGGGTAGTTTTGGGAAACATTTTGCCTACAGACAGGAAGAGACCGCAAGAACACTTCTAGTGGAGTAAAACAGGAGCAAAGCTGCTCTGCTAATAGAATAGCATTAACATTTCCTGAGACTGTTTCCTGGAAAGCTGCATGACCCCTTGCAAACTGAGAAGGTTTGCTCATATTCCACTTGCATTTCACATCAGAAAGTTTTCACTGACTGTTTAAGCGGTTACTTGTATAAGGGGAGGAGTGGGCTGAGTAGCAAGGAATTTGATGTACTGAGTTCTGTTTTAACAATGATCTGCAAAGTGTGACTCTGGCAAGTTCTTTGAGTGATTTTTTGTTAGGTATCTTCAGGAATAAAATGTGCTTTGAGATCTCTAAATGAAACAAGTTATATAATTGATAACATTTCTGCAAAGAGAGAGACAATGGAGCTTATTGTAATGGAAATGTCTCATCTGAAAGCAGTGAAATTGTTGAGAACTGAAACAAGTGGTGCACCTTTATCCAAGCAAATGAGCCAGTCTGTCTTCTCTCGTGTTTAATGAAGTGAACCTTTTTTATCATTGTTTTCATTTTTGTTTAAGTAGGTTCAAAAAGTGACTAAAACACCTCTACTGGCAAATAATACCTAAAATACACACAGTAAAAGTGGGTGAATTCTTCTTGCCAGAAACTTGCGTAATTCCGATGCATGAACACCAAATGGTTCGGCTCACAGAATTTAGTACTGTATTTGGAGATTATCAGAGTATGAGCATTTTTGGGCCTGTAGCTTTCATTTGGGCTGTTTGCAAAAAGTCTGGATTCCCACTTAACTTTATATTCAGATTACTATTTGATAATATCATGTGGAAAAACAAACTGCGATTCAAAAGGTAACGAAGTAATCAGTGTTGAAGTAGAAAAGTTGGAGTTACCTCGGAGGTGTTCCTGGAGAAGGTTGAGTTTGGTTTTTGGCAAAAATATAGTAAAAAGGCTTGGGGACATGAGAGAGGTGGTATGTTGGCACAAACTACCTTTTCCTGCTTTTTTGGTTCCTGGAATCTTCATCTATGAATAAAGACATAATTGTCATTGAAACAGAATAATTTACACTGGAAGGGACCTCTGGAGTACATCCAGGCCCTGCTCAAAGAAGATCCAATTAGGTCTGCTTACTCCAGACCTCTTTCAGCTGGGTCTGATTATCTCCAGTAATGGGGATTTCACACTGGACATTTTTGACCACCCTCATTGTGAAAAATACTTCATTTGTACATGACTGGAATTTCTTATGTTCCAACTTGTGTCTGTTATCTCTTCCCATACAGCTCTGCACTTCTAAGGAAGTCTGGCTTTATCATCTCTGCACTTTCCCATTAAGTCACTGAAGACATTCCCCTTAGACTTCTTCTTGTAAGGATGAACAAACCCAGTAGTTTCAACCTCTCCTCATGTGTCATGTCTTCTATTTAGAGGAATGTGTTATCTGGAAACTCAGTGCCCAGTTATTTCATTGGCATTTGCTTGGAGATGTAACACTGTAGACTTTGCTTTTGAGGTACCTTGCAAATAGTAATTAAAATTTCAAGTTACTTTTGTCATTCTCAGCAAAGCAGTAAAGAATCTGTGTCACAAAGCGGTTAAATATCTTGCCCAGGGTCCAGGGCTGAGACCAGTATGCAGAAATCTTGAATTTAAGCCAGTATCCTGTTGTCAGTGAAAAACACTGGGGTACCAGCTGCAGGCAGCGAACACGTACCTTGTTAACTTTTGGTTAGAGCAGCTCGATGCTCCCGCTTTGACAAAGCAGCAATGTATCCATTCTTGATCAGTGTGTACCATGAAAAGAAATGCTATGTTGTGTAATAAGCTTTTATAACAAGATGAGCCATGCAAAATTCAGAAGCTTTATAGATTTAACAGCCTCTGTGGGTATTAAAGTGGGTTGATTGACAAAGCAGAGGAACAAAAGACAGCTCTGAGTGGAATTATTAAAGGTTTAACAATGGGGTTACATACCATTGGATTTAGTGCACAGTAGATGGGTATGAGTCACTGTTTTCAGATTTATTTAGATTTGTATTGCATAAGCGAGATACCTGGGTAATCAAGAGGAAAGTTATATGGTTGTAATTATTCCTACTTTATATCTAATCCTAGTGATGCTTAAGTCATATGGCAGGCTGTTGCTCTTGCCAGGTTATTTAACTCTTGCAGTGGAAATCTTTAAGGTAATTCCTGATGTCTTTGAGAATAAAAGATAGTCTTTCTTCAGAAAAGGGCTGTTTTACTCTGTGCCCATTGTGTTTAACCTGATAAGTTCATAATAAGATATACAAGTGTTCATGCTTCTCGGATTAAAGTTGAAAATGCCTTGAATATTCTGACAGAACTCAGAAATAGAGAACAACAACTTTTATTATTATTTCTATTTTTGTTGTTGTTATTAAATGTTACTGTGTCTGTGCAAGGAAAATTCTCTCACCTGAATGTGATCTCCTGACACTGATTCTGGGTGGCTGGAGAATATCTCCTCCTGGTCTCCCATGTATACTGGGTAAAACCTATGCTATAGAAACTCTCTTTTTGCTGAGATGGTTGAAGTCTACAGGTTTGAGTTCTGTGTTCATGCCTTGCCTTCCAGTCGAGGTGTCCACAATATGGGATACTTGTCTTGTCCAGCTATATAGATTTGTTTTGAAATTAACTTCACAAGGGGGGAATCTGAAGTTTGGATATTGGCCTAATATTCAGAAAGAAATCAAATGTCCTTATCTGGTTTAGGCATAAACATACCCATATCCATGCCAAGATGCTTTTATTTTTTAAATGAATCTTTTTTTTCACTCCTTTCATTAACTGTCAGTATTCTTACTGTCTTTTTTCCTAAAGAAGGATATCTTCAGTCTAGTAGTTCTGCATGTGGCAATATGCAAGAGCAATATGTGGAAATTTTTTGGTGTTCAGATTAATCTGTTTCTTGTAAAATGGGGATAAACCCTGAAAGATTTTTTCCAGAGATTACCTGGAGAACTAAAAAGTCCATCTGTCAACTGAGTGACCAGCTCAGAGTTGAGTTCAGTACCAACTCATACTTAACTGGGACCGCCTGGTTGGCTTTCTGTTGGATCTTTGCTCCATCTATGCCATCACTCTATTCCTAACTGAGGCAAAATGTTCATTTACTTTTTGAGGCTGTATCACATTTAACCAGTTTCATCCTTTTTCACCGTAGAAGGAGATTGTCAGTCTTTTAAAAGCAATTATTTCACCTTTTTGGGGAAAAAGCAAATATATCAATGCAGTTCATGCTGTATTTTTGCACTAAAAACCAGCCTACATGGTTCAATTTTTTCCTTTGTTTTCCTCTGTTTTATTTGTTTGTTTGCTTACAAGTATGGGAATATATATGTAAGTTTGTTTTCCTGTGTAGCCATTTTGAGACTACCTGCTGATGTCCTGGGGACCACTAATGGGCCACAAGTGTAGAAGCAGTGATAGAACAGGTCTGTATTTCCTTTAACAAATGTTTTCATGTGTTTATTTTTATGGCTTTTTATTGTAAAATGTTTATTTTAAAGCTTTAATTTTCATATTATTTGCAAGATCTAACTCAATCTCAACTAAGAGATTTGTAATTTACCATATATCTGGCCTCCAAGACATGTTTATTGTCCCCGTTCCTTTTCTTTTATGCTTCCATCTAACATTATGCAGTATTTTGCTTCTTTGACTAAAATACACCCTGAGCCTTGTACATATTAAAGTCCCTGGTACATATTAAAGTCCCTGACCTTATGAGTTTCTGATTTCAATATGTGGTATGTATATGAAGCTAGATGTTGAGGAAGATAGACTGCATGTTTAGAACACAAAAGCGTGTTGTGCATAAAACTAATTGTAAAGATATATGAATCAGTTGTGTGGAAACGTGCCTTGCTGCTGTTTTCAGTTTATTAAATGTATACAAACAGCATTCAAGAAAATGCTACTTTACCCAGAGCAGAAGACCACCTGCCTAATGACACCAGCAGCTTTATATTTGGCCACACATTATTTCCTTTTTAACAGTTTTCCTATTCATTTTTGTTAATATTCATGTAAGAAAATCCAATATTGTACATGGGGAGTGGATGTACAAAACCCACTAAAAAGCTCAAGAATCCAAAAGCTATAGCATCAACGTGTCATCTTCTTTGGTAAAATGTCAAAAGGCAGTAATAGAAACCGAATGCCTTTCTCAGTGGGTTGTGTTTGGTCTAGGCAACATACACAAAAGCAGACTGCACATTGACACACTCTGTCTTAGACAGCTTTAGTGCCTTTCAAGCTGGTTCTGTAGAGACATCCACAAAGTCGAGGTAGTCCAGATCAGCCAGTCGTTAAATGCTCTATGAAGGCCATACCTCAGCATAAGCTTTACACAGTGTGTAGGTTTTGAGGCAAAACATGCCTCTCTGGAGCTAGGATGAATTTTTGGATTCCTTTTCTGCTTGCTAGGGAAATGATCATGAGATAGTCTTTGCTTTCTGTAGCAAGTAGGTAAGGATATGTGCATTTATGAATGTAACTGCTATTAAGAGTTTGATACTTTGCAATTTTTATGATGATTATGTGTCAATGTAGAAAAATTAATTAGAGAAGATAAAGCTGGCTATGGCTTGCTTTGGACATCAACAATGCTCTGGACATCATGCTTTTGCATTGTCTCTTAAGTGAAAATATTACTTTCATATCCATCTGTAGATGCACTTTTTTGAAGGTCAATGAAGACTAAGCTGATTTATAAAAAGGAATATGTTGTGTTGAAAAACACATAAAGCTGAGTAAACACAAGACATAAATCAAAACCAGCTTCTGTAAGGAGCTGAATGACTGTTTCTCACAGTTCTTACCTTAATACTCAGCATTACAGAAAGGTTTGTGCCTTTAAATGACATAAGAGATCTTCTATCTGTTGTGTATTACTGCAGTTGTAGTGCAAGATTTTAAGCTTTAAAATATAGAGTCTCGGGACTCCAGTTTATGAGCACAATTGGCTGGATTAAAACTGGACATCACAGCCTTTGATTTATCTGCTAGGGAAATATGAGACAATGAACGGAAATGAACATTCTCTATTGCTTTCTGCTGCAGGTGCCTTCAATATGATCTGGAAGGACTGTGTCTCCAGAGGAAGTGGCTGCACTTGTGTCTCATGATTTATCAATTTTAAGTATGCAAGAAACAAGTAAGAGATGCAAATGTCAAAGTTGTTTTAAAATTTGTGATTGCTTTTTTACATTTTTTTTCTTAGCTGGATGGGGGAGGGTTTTTTGTAGGACTGGCTTTTTTCGAACCACACAGATACTCCCAAGAAGGGTGGTCTTCACAGTTTTGACTAAAAATATAGTTAATGGCAGTCAGTAGGCTTTTGTGCAGGGTATGTTTTGTTAAACAAACATAATGTTCTTTTCTGGTAGAACAATGGGATTAGTTGACTTAATGTCATATGGCATTATAATTGAGAAAACCTGCACTAGGAAGAATAAAAAGGTTGAATATTAGATGAACTAAAAACTGCCTTACTTAGAGTGTTTGACCATTATCAAGACAGTGAGCAAGGCAGGGTCCCTTGGGATCACATTTCTTTTCTGCCTTCTACTATCTCCTGCTGATACCATCAAAATCCAAATGCATCTCTACAGTCCCTACCCTGAGCAAAGACCTGGGTAGGGTGTCCTCAGATTCTGGTGAGGTCCTCAATGATGACAACAACTCATACCCAAAAAACCTGGTGCCTAATTGGTCACTTAGCTCTTCCACCAAACCCAAGCTGTCAGGTGTTGCCGACTTGAACTGTTGGCACTTGTTCAGACCTAAAGGGTCTCTGTTAATGTCTGCTGTGGCATGAACAGGAGCATGCCAGCCTGGCATCTCCCATAAGTGATAATTTTACTTTTTTTCCATATAATGTTGATAATATTGCTTTCACATTCAGTAATGTTGCTCTTCCTTTCAGGTTTCTCTATGTGGGACAAATAAGAATTTTACTAACCTTGCTGCAATATTGAATATTTTTGCCAGTCTTGGGTTAGGAACAATAACAGCTTAATACTTGCCACAAAACTGCCCATAGTAAGGCATTCTTTGGTTTATTGCTGCCTATCTACCTTGGATAATGCAAAGGCAGGGCAGATAAGGAAGTTTGGACGGGGATGATATCTTGCAGAACATCCAATTGCTTCTATTTAATAGCAAGTAAAAAAAATAGCAATATTAATCATGATTTCTAAACCTTGAAGGAAAAGTGAAACTCTCTCAAACTAATCTGTAAAATAGCAAAGTATAGTATCATCTCTAATTTAGTATTGGAGAAACACAGGTTTAAGTATTTTTTTCAAAGCCACAAAATGAATCTATTTTTGAAGCAGGAGTTTCTAGCTAACAATTCTGTTTTATATTACTGTGTTCCCTTCCCAAGCGTTTTCAATTAATTATGGGGAAAAGAATAGGAGTAAGAACCTATAACAGATTGTAAATGGATGTTTTCAAAAGCAAGTCTTCCAGCCCTAAGACACCAATCTCTGACTAAGAATCTCTGTCGAAAAATATAAATGGATTTCAGCAACACAGATATGTTTCTGAACACAAATAAAATGGTTCTCCTCTACCAGTCAGATTAGTTTTAGTGTTATTGAATGTCCTTTATATGCTGACACTTGGCAGGAAAGTGCCTTTCTCACATGCTCTGCACACTGCATGTGACTCTTGATTGGAGAAAGCAGCACCTGATACAGCATTTCCCTGTGCGAACATCTAGCACCGGCATTACAGGAGAAACAGTTTGCAGGCAGCATTGGTAGCAACCTCGAGCTTTGAGAAGCAAGTAGGCATGTTCACAACAGCCACTACTTTTTAGAATAATCTGTTGTAAAGGTCTCCACCTTGTGGCTAGTACTGTAAAACGTGCAGCCTTTTGAACTCTAAACACCGTTAATATCCTTTAATTTATAAACTCAGAGTCAAGCTGTATGCTTTGCAATTGTCATTACTTTGCTAAACAACCTTTCATGAATCCTTAAAAACATACAGTAACGTGAAAGATGGCTTTAAGTGATCTCCTGGGTTTTTCTGTGACTCAGTCTTAAGGTTCATCTCCAGCATAAGGGAGATGAGATGGGCTAGAGCTCCATGCTGTGCGTCAAAAACAAATTTTCAGACTGTACTCCATTTGCAGGGCAAATTAGTTTCACATCAGCTGATTATCCAAAATGGGTAGAGAGTAACTGAGATATAAAAGGGCCCGCAAGCATCTACTCCTAGGATGATTTGCAAAAAGAAAAGATCCCGTGTTTAAGAGCTGACAAGTAGAAAAGCTATGTGGGAGTGTGTCTAGGATCCAGTAAGGAACAATACACAAACTGTGTATAATGCCATTGATGCAGTTACTTTTGTGAGTGGATCCCGGGTGAAAAGTAATGCACAAAAGGAGAACCCATCTACACAGAAATTGTCACTGACGTAAGTAATTCTATTTCAAATGAATACTTTGTTGATTTGGAGCAATTCTGTATGTGGCTCCTGATGGTGGGTACTAACACATAGACTCACACCAAGATGACAGTGAAGAGTTATTTCTAGGATAGAGTGTGTAGAGCTCTGCTCAGAGGGTGCTGTATCCAAACAGCCTGGTGTTGGTGACCAAATCAGCCATCACATGCTTGTTCTTCAGATATGAGGACAGGAATGAGTTCAGATAGAGCAAAACTAATCTACTTGATCACAGAATCACAGAATCTTCTTTCTGGCAAGCCAGAATGGCAAGCCAGGTCACTGTACAAACCAGGCAGGCAGGCCATCCACCCTCATGAGTAAGAAAATAAAAATATCCACCACATACCATGAGGCAAAATCCTTTCAACTCACTAATGGGCTGCATCGGTTGCTCACCACTAGTAGGTTTTAGAAGCCAATATTATAACACTAAAGTTTTATTTTGCCACTAAATGCTGATGATGGATGGTATAAAAGACAGTTTATTTTAGATAGACCTAAGCTTTTGTCTCCAATTATTGTACCTTATTTATGTTGATATTTTTTTGTTAGAAATCACCTCGTANGTTATTGTGTGTCATATAGAGTACCTTATTTATGTTGATAGTTTTTTGTTAGAAATCACCTCGTAACATTTTTGCCAGTCTTTAAAGGGTACCTGCTAAGGGGAAAAGTCGCATTAAGGGAGAGAGACTGTCTTCAAAGTAGAGTATCATTTCACACCAACCTTTTCTGTGGCAATTCCTACTGAGAGCTAAATGGTGCCACCACAGGGTTGGTTAGCCACTTTAGAACAGAAAGAAGCTGTTGTGTTGCTGTTTAATGGACAACATAGTGCTGTTTATAAGCAGTGGATTGTGAAAGAACTCAGTGTGCAATGAAATGCCACAGACTGGAAGCTCCACTGAATGTTTTGCTGAAAACTAACGTCACTGAGAAATTTTGATGCTTGGAGTCTCTGGACATCTCTGTGCACTTCTGCCAGTGACTCTGTTTTCTGTCATGTTTCTAAAGGAGATTGAAAAGAAAAGGAGGATGCTGTTTGCATTCCTTTGCATTGCAGTGCACACTATGCTTAATCTTTAGCTGACCTATGGAGACATCAGTCTGGACTGACTATGCCAATGTGCTGTGCAATCCTGTATCTGTATCCAGTTAGGCATCTTATTAGTGAAGATCAGGACTGCAAATCACCGACATTGGAAAAGACGATTTTATGGTGGGACAAAGGGAAAAGCAGGTGAGTAGTACTGCAGAAAAACACCTCAGATGGAAGAAGAGAGGTAAGATACAGTATAGGTTTTGTATATGGTTGCTGGCTAAGACAAGGCACTGGAAACTGCTTGTAGAAACCTTTTTACTAAATATGGTTGACCAAGTTTAGAATAGAATAGAATAGAATAGAATAGAATAGAATAGAATAGAATAGAATAGAATACAATAGAACAGAATAGAATAATGTCAGTTGGAAGTGACCTACAGTGATCATCTTGTCCAACTGCCTGACTGCTTCAGGGCTGATCAAAAGTTAAAGCATGTTATTGAGGGCATTGTCCAAACGCCTCTTGAACACTGACCGGCTTGGGGCATTGACCACTTCCCTAGGAAGCCAGTGTTTGACCTCAGCCTCAGCAAATAAATGCCAGTCTAAACCTCTCCTAATGCAGCTTTGAACCATCCCTACACATCTTGTCCCTGGATACCAGGGAGGAGAGCTCAGCACCTCCCTTTTCATGTCCCCTCCTCAGGAAGCTGTAGAGAGCAATGAGGTCACCCCTCAGCCTTCTTTTCTGCAAACTACACAAGCCCAAAGTCCACAGCCATTCCTCACAGGATGTGCCTTCCAGCCCTGTCACTAGCTTTGTTGCCCTTCTCTGAATGCATTCAAGGACCTTCAGATTCTTCCTAAATTGCAGGGCCCAGAACTGCACACAGTACTTGAGGCCACACCAGTGCTAAATACAGCAAGATAATCCCTTCTCTTGGCTCTCTTGGTTACGCTGTGTTTGATGCACCCCAGGGTGTGGTATGCCCTCTTGGGTGTCCACTCAGCAGGGCACACTGCTGGCTCCCATTGAGCGTGTTATCAACCAGCACCCCCAGATTTCTTTTTTGCAGGGCTGATCTCTATCCACTCCTCTCCCAATTTATACTTGTGTCTCTGGTTATAATATCTGATGGAAGGACAGCAGAAACTCTGGTAGCATTAGAGAATTATTCATTATTCAAGTTGATGTATCTTATAATTAATAATGCAATATATAAGATTGAAAAGAGTCATGAATGTAACTGAAGTTTTAGATGCATTCACAAAACTGTTCTTGGACTTTGGAGCAGTCTTCACTCCAGTATTTTTAGCAAGATTATGGCCATCTCATGTAGCAGAGAGAGCAATCTGACTCAGCAGACGACTGAGTCTCCGCTTCCTCTCCCAACCCTGATTAGCCCAACCTTCTGAAGCAGCTATGCTGTGTCCCAAATGTGGTTTCCAAGAAAGAGACAAACACAACTGCAGTGCACTAGGCCACCCCTTTTAAGCAGAACCTGCTCTTTCATTCTAACCTCCTCCATCTCTGTCCCCTATCCCCAAGGAAATATGAACTGATTCCTAGTACAGGACTGTACACAGCTGTGTTTTAAATAGCTGTGTTTGATCATGAAATCTGGTGTTCTGCTGAGATTTGTACTAAGTCTAGCTTCCCACTTAATAAAATCTTTGAATGTATTCTGAAAAGAGAGCTTTGTTTAAAAAATAAAATAAAATTGATCTTTGGAAGTCCCAAGGTACCCTGATCACAGGAGTGTTCTCAACTTGTATGCATTTTCTTGCTCTCTAGAATTAAAACAACTCACAAGCTTCATCAAGACTCTAACTAGATTTAGCTACATCAAAACTGAATCGATCATCTTCCTTTGCCAAGTAAATTTTAACAGAATTTGACAAATCTAAATTCTATAGTTCTTTATATTAATTAAAAATAAACAGTGGGTCACTTCTTAATTACTGCCATCTAAACCTTAATGGGTAATACTATTTGTTTCAATATTATCTGTATGCAGAAATCCAGTGAGAATGTGAACAGATTAGAAATTTATCTAACCTTCATGTTTGTACTGGTACCCCCTTTTTAATTCCCACACATCAATTCTCTGGCAAATTTGCCCTGGATTGAAGATGGTTATACTGGTCTCTATCCACTGTTTCCATTTCAATGCTAAAAGGAATACAAGTCCCAGTATCTTAATAACTGAGTTGGTGTACCTTTGGGTTTATGCAAATGCTACCTTGTTCTGGAGCACAAGATCCAGAAAATGTCTTTGCATTAGACCACACATATAATCTACACTTTAGTTAGTATGTTCTGTCAGCAGGAGATACACTTTGCACAGAAAGCTGACCTGTAACTGTGCAAAGTAAGCAATATTTGGTGCAGAAGCTTCAGCTTCCTTCATAATTTGTATGTCACGCATGTATTAGTCACTACAGTTGTACGACTTCAAATCTGAATGTCCTGTTAAAAGAAATTTTAAACCCCAGAGGAAAACTAAAATCATATCAGGGAAATCACATGATTTTTTTGTTAAGAGGGTAATAATGTTACTTGAGAGTTCTGTGCAACCAAACTCCATTCAATATATAGAGAAAACAGCTCTAATCACTAAATGAAAAATTTTAGTTGTACGAGGGCAGTTTGTGCACCAAAAGCAAGATCCTATTGCCTGACAATTTCTGAAAGCTGTTTCTGTTTACATTTGTCCTGGATATAACACATATTTTCATCTTCCCCCATTTATACTGTTCCTTAAAAAACCCCCTCTCTTAGTAAAAACAGCACATGAAAAAGCAAAGTATCTTTCAAGAAATAACAGCTGAAAATCAAACAGAATGACTGTAGTTATGCTGAAAGAAAGCTTAAGAAACACAGGATAACAGGGTGTATTTTTGCCTCTCTTTTTTTGTTGAGATCCTTCCCTGTATCATCAGATGGAGCTCTTTCTTGACACGTGCAGTCAAAAGACAACTCCTAAAAGTGCTATTTCTCTGCTGTTATGTTTTGGGGTGTTTTTGACAAGTGGATTTAGAAACACTTTACCAAGAACAAAAGATGTGGAAATAAAAACTCCATAACTGCAAGAAATAGTAACTTGAATGACTGAAATAAGCATCCCCAAAAGGCAGCAGAGAACCTCTGATCATAATAGATTTCACAACCTCTGTGTCACTACCACTGATGTA
The DNA here is from genome assembly GCA_013400055.1 of Nycticryphes semicollaris. Lineage (NCBI taxonomy): Eukaryota > Metazoa > Chordata > Aves > Charadriiformes > Rostratulidae > Nycticryphes > Nycticryphes semicollaris. The sequence goes on from VXBJ01002386.1 coordinate 558,260, forward strand.
ATTAAGCAGGAATAAATAAATATTATCTCGGCATTCGAGAAGTGTAACCAAAAAATCTGCTGCATTACATTCCCATAAATAATTCTGTTGTGCTTATATACATTTATATTTAAAGTTATTAAAGTGTAAGGATCTTAAAATCTTTACAATAGCTCAGGAAGGCTGGGCAAATAAAATAAGTGTGTTTTACTGTTTTACAGACCGTTGAAAAATACCATAGACAGCACTTAAACCATGTTCTATAGATTTAAAAAAAAAAAGCTTAGTAGCAACAGGGACTTTTCTTTAAAGTAAAATCCTTTTTCTAACTGTTAAAATTCACTTTAATTTAAAAAAAAATTAGCTGCTAGACACGGAAAGGATGTTTTCCCTAAACTGCTTCTAGTCTTCAATGCTTGGAGAGGAGAAGTCTCTATATATTTTACTGACTGAATTGTGAAACTCATGAAGATGGTCACATTTATCGGTGGGCACAGACAGAGGTTAAAAGAAGTCATATGGAGTTCTGCCAGCATGCCTGTGGACTTAAGTAGTAGTCCTGCTAGTCTAGTCCCTACATTTTTTTTAATTTTTATATTTGAAAATATGTGACAAATCCTAATCAGTGGATTCAGAAATCTTCATAATGGAAATTAAGTGGACAAATATGAGATATATGAAAGTTGGTCAGACTACTTCCAGCCTGGCATTTCACTTCTCATGCAGCCTCTCGTGGTGAAGTAGCAGCTTGTTCTGGGTACTATGATGTTGCCTGTATAAAAAGCAATGGTCTGATCCAAAGAGGGTTGAAAACTGAAAGGAAGAAGCCTGTTAACATCAGTGAACTTTAGTGCAAGCCAGTAGTGAGTTAGTGTTTATATTTAAGTTTAACTAACATTATTTCTGAACCTTTTTCAGTCTAACAGACAACCTTCTACTTTTAGACTCATAGACCCAGGAACTTGAAGACAGGAGGTAAACTAACTTGAGAAGATAACCACATGGCAAGTATGGAGCATTTAAATAGGGATTTGTGTTTTTAAGCATAGCCAAGATAATTTTCTTACTGAAACTCAGAAACTTTTCTTGTGCACAGGCCAGCAGCTGTAGTTGCAGGAACAATTAGTTCTCCCTGCTCAGCTAATGTTAGTTATTCAGGATCTAAACTTATAAAGATCCACTGGGGTTCCTCAGAAAGAGCTTGTCATCAAGTCATACAAAGTAAGGAAACTATGCAGCTAACTCTTTTGGACCAGAGACAAACCGCAGGCAATGACCAAAGTGTCACTTGATGCTCTACTGAGTTAGAGTAGAATGGGCTTGCTTGTCTCACATGCCACTGTGGTTTGGCTTCAAACCAAGTTTCTCTCTTGCAAGTTAGACTTTATAAGAGAAGTTTAGCCTGTGACATGGCACTGGTAAATCTCATTTCAGACTGAGGTCTTGAACTAGTGACAGCAACCATTGCTGTGCTCTGACAGGGGCCAAAGATCCAGTGACCACAGGAAAATGAGTGTTGCTGCTCATATGTGGGGGGTTTTGCCATGCTGCATTAATCTCATAGGGTCCATATGGGTCCTCATTGTACAGCCACTATAGTTGCAGACAAGCTTGTTGGCTTCAGTATGTATTTTGTAAAGGTAAAGCTGAAAAGACTGCAAAGACTGTGTAGACCAGCTGCAGCTGTGGGTATTTATGTGAACAATTAGATTTTCTCGAGTCTCAGAAAATGAGGTTGAAATCTTGCCAACACAAATTGGTTTGTAACTTCTCAAATAACTCCTGCTTTTCGTTATTCTGGAAACATCATATGAACAGAGTTTTTAATGGTGCCAGGATTAGAGTTCAGTTCTGATCAGCTGCAGGATCTTTTGAAATGTGCTGAGAGCAGGAGAAGTAGAGGGAGCTGAGCTGCTTGGAGAAGTTTGGCTTCTGCATGTCACAGCATCTTAGTGAGTGGGTATGCGTGCAGAGTTTGGCAACTGATTAATTTTCATTCATCCAGAGCTTTATATTGCAAACCAGGTCCATTGTTTTAGTTTTCATTTTACTAAAGTCTGAACATTAGACTACTAATTAATGTAATCTTATCCTTAATGCATCAGAGTATGTGCTTTAAAGGACACTTGTGCACTGAAATAGCACCAATCTGATAAGAATAGTTGTGTATATGCATTGTAGCACCCCAGTAAAGATGCTGAGTTGTATTTGTTGTACTTGAGGAATCAAGAGTATGAAATGATGCATATCAGAAAGTATGGTGTGTACAGGGAGACCTATGGCTCATGGTCTCCAGCTTTTGTAGCTGGAGGGCTGTACATCACTGGCTTTTGTTTGTTTGTTTGTTTTGTTTTTGTTCAACAGACATTTATCCTGCTTCTTTTCGTGCCTGAATAAGAGAAAATCTGAGTCATGATTCTGACTGGCAAGACTGTTAGTTTGGAGGGACAAGTACCTGACTAGTAGCAAATACAGAGCCTTGTAGGAAATACTAAATTTGAAGGTTTTAATCTGACTAAAGAAATTCAATGTTCAAAGTAATAGAAAAGTGTTCCTAATAACAGGACCCTAATTGCTAAGGTTCTTCAGCTGATTCAAGGAGGGTTGTGCACTTGTATGTACCATGGCAGTCTGGATGATGGTGTCACTTCACCCAATACTGATCTCAGAATCCCTCTCTGTGGAGCGTGGGTTGGGTTCTTGACTGGGTCTACCCTGTGATCAGACAGGAGCCATGATTAAAGTGACATTGGTCCACTTGTGCTGTCTCAGGAGCTTGTATTCTTTCCATCTGGGATAGAATGAGTGCCCTAGGAAACACCTGAGTTCTTTTGGTTGAACAACAACATTACTTCAAAGCAAACATTTTATCTGGAAAATTTCAGACCAGATCATGAGCGTCACAAACCAATGGAGGCCTGAAAACAAAGTCATAATGGAAACTGCCAGGTAAATTCATTATAAATGATGAATTAGCCTAGCCACCTGAGTATGTAATGTGTGCATTCATTTAATAACCATCTTTTATAAGGGGAACCCTTTTTTATCTCCCTTTCCTATGAAAGTTTTTTTATTCTTATTATGAATAAAAGCTTGAGTACATTCTTATTCAACTCACCCCTTTAACTCTAGAAAATTATATGCCTAACAGAAGTCTCCCATTTCCCGGTAGAAGGAGCATTAGACTAAGAAAAAAAATTATATGAAAAGTATTCCAAGTTTTAAGAACATCTCCATTATGCCAAGACTGTGGAGAATATAGTCCACCTCAGTAATAAAACTAGCTCTCCACTATTTAGAGGTCTTGGAAATTTATACTTGGTAACTACTGGTGAGGTGCTAACATACAGTCTGGCAGGATTTTAATGATGCCTTGGTCTTTATGGGCTTAAATGTAAAAACTGAAACTGCAGACTAAAAAAATCCCTCAAAAATGGTGAACTTATAAATTGGGTGAACTTGGTTTCTTCAAATGCCGGGAAAACACACTTCACATGCCTGACAATATTTAGTGCTGTGTTGCTGAAAAAATTTAAAGGATGATATTTGATAATGTGAGAAATACTTAAATCAGCCAAGTCTACACACACAAAAAATATTAGTATTTAGATCAGAGCTGTGAGCTAATTCTTGTAACACTTTCATGAGGATGAGGATAGGTAGTGGGAAAAGTGCCATGTAGTTTTCATCATTGGCTTAGCCTATGTAGACAGATGCAGAGAATCTGGACTAATATTTGTTTTTAAACAAAATAAATTTCTGAATTCATTTCTGAACTTTAAAGCCTAAAGTTCAGGCTTTAAAGGAGCAAAGCATATAACTCTGGAGAACTGAACATTTATTTTCTTATTTTCTTCTCTGTTATGCAAATGGCATGAACAGCCAAAATTATTTGTTACTTCAGGGAGTAATTTTATTTCATGATTTATGATCAGAGAAGTCAAGATCTCTTTTATTACACCTTTGTGAGAACAGACTTATAAGGCAGCTCTGCTAATTGGAATGACTTTCTGCTAAGAAGTGTTAATACGATGCTGTACCATAACTAGCTCTTCCCGAGAAACAAAAAATAAAGGAGTTAATTCCAAGGCATGAGGTGCAGTAATTAAGCTCAGGGGCTGCAAATCTGCCAACTGCATACCAAAGGATAGCTCCTGGTATGAGAGGAATGAGATGTTTTTTGATGTTATCTGAAGGCAAAACCAGGGACTATGACAATAAATAAATGCCTACTGTAGGAGAAGATCAGGTTTGAGACCAGCTGGAACCTTTGCTAAAGCACATGGAAAATAAGGAGGTGAGGCACGTAGAAAATAAAGAGGTGATTGGTGACAGCCAACATGACTTTACCAAGGGCAAGTCATGCCTGACAAATCTGGTGGCCTTCTATGATGGTGCTACAGCACTAGTAGATAAGGGGAGAGCAACAGACATCATCTACCTGGAATTACTCAAAGTGTTGACACTGTCCCGTATGACATCCTGGTCTCAAAATTGGAAAGTCATGGATCTGATGGATGAACCACTCAGTGGATAAGGAACTGGCTGGCTGGCTGCACTCAGAGGGTTGTAGTCAACGGCTCAGTGTCCAAGTGGAAACCAGTGATGAGTGGTGTTCCTCAGGGGTCAATTCTGGGACAAGAGTTGTTTAACATCTTTGTTGGAGACATGGACAGTGGGCTAGAATGCACACTCAGTTTGCTGATGACACCAAGCTGAGTGGCGCAGTCAACACGCTGGAAGGAAGCGATGCCATCCAGAGGGACTTAGAGAAGCTTGAGAGGTGGGCCCATGCAAACTTCATGAAGTTCATACAGGACCAAGTGCAAGGTCCTGCACCTGGGTCAGGGCAATCCCAGGCACAAATACAGGTTGGGAGGACAATGGCTGGAGCGCAGCCCTGAGGAGAAGGACTTGGTGTTGGTGGATGAGAAGCTTGACATGAGCCAGCAGTGCACGCTGGCAGCCCAGAATGCCAACTGCATCCTGGCCTGCACCAAAAGATGCATGGCCAGCAGATCGTGGGAGGTGATTCTACCCCTCTGCTCTGGTAAGTCCCCACTTGGAGTACTGTGTCCAGCTCTGGAGTCCTCAATACAGGAAGGACATGGACCTGTTGAAGCAGGTCCAGAAGAGGGCCACGAGGATTCTTGAAGTAATTTCCTCTTATTCTGGTTGTCAGACAGGAAATATTGCTGCTTGCCTGCAGGATAAGAGATTGCAGAGTCATATTGCTAGACTAATTCTGTTAGAACTGCATCAAATATCTAATCTAAGATTCTTCTTCAGCATACATGACTTGCTTATAATATTAAGAGGAGAATAGTTCTTTATGCTGAAAGTTGCTGTTTGCATGAAGTGATGGATATTTTGTAGATTTTCAGAGTTGCAAAAGCAAACAAGGTAAAATAACTTAAAAGTACTAATGATAGAACATAAAAATACTAACAAATGCTAGATTTTTTCTGGTCAAATTAATTAAATGTATCATTTCTGGGCTAGTTTTGAAAAAAAATATGCCCTACAGAAATCTTTTTTTTTTTCCAATATGTAAAAACTCCCCTTCCTTTTTGAATTCTTGTATCACTAGGTGATACTGTGCAACTGTGCAACTAAACTTACTTTCCAGAAAACCTTTCCTGTGGAGAGACTTGTATAAATGGTATCTACAAAACATTTGGGTATATAGACAGTGTCTGTGTGTGCTTCTGTGGAACTGTGCTTATATATTAACGTTGTTTTCAACCTTAACTGTTAAAAAATAGTTTCATAATATACTCCCTAACTTTATTAAAAATAAGAATAAAAATCCATACTTTTTGTAATCAATTTTCAAAACATTTCCTTCTGATTTACCAGTAGAGGGAGATAGTGTTCTTGAAGCTCAACCTAAACTTGCTACAGTTACTTTCATATTACAGAGTGGTTGCCTAATTGTAAACTCTATTGAAAATCCTGACTTGGCCAATAGAATATCTTGAAATTCTTGAGAACACAATCATTTTCAATCATAAAAACTTTAGAATACCTTTATAATAGTGCTACAGTGGTTTTGCAAAAACTCATGTATCCGACAGGCATTACTCAAGTGATGAAAGCAATAAATGTGTTGTAATGTCAACTTATCCATTTCATTACATCTATACATCCAGTTTACTATACATGTCATTTGATGGAAAGTTATGAGTGCAATTTAATGAGCATATATGAGTATTTCCTGGAGAAATCATAGGTGACTTGGTGATTCTCCTCATTGATATGAGAGATCTGTACTGTACTATTTTGCTTAGCTCTGCTGTAGTTCTGTCTGCTTTTTCTTATAGTTGCAGTCAAACAACCTTGTACTGCTTTATGGAAAACTAACTTGGAAAAGATATTTCAAAAAGGACATTCAGGAAATCCTTTATAAAATCTTGTCTCTAAAATTCAGATTAAACTTAGAAGTAAAACAGTAGGGACACACACAGTTGCACAGAACTGTTATTGTATGGGCAACATTCGTCACCCATAGGCTGGATGTCGGTGTCCGCTGTGTCGATGTTTCTATCATCTCAAACAGTCACCTCTGACTCTTTATTAACAACAAATGAAGGCCTAGCTGCCATTCACTATCTTGATCGGATCTCCATAGACTGGAAAAGGATCTTAAGGTGCTCAGGTTTGAAAGAGGAAATAAATCTACAGTCCATGGAGATATTTACATTTTAGATGTGATGAAGCCCACAGTGCCTCACACATTGTATTTAGTATACAACCATAAGTTAAGTTTGCGTGATGACATGACTGTGGATAAAAGTTCAGAATTGTGGATAATAAGCATGTATTTTCTGTGTGCAGAAATTTAAAAATTCAAGTATGGGTTTATTGATCTTCATGGAGCTGAGCTTGAAAAATGACCTTTATGTCATGGTTCTTCTCTTGCTGTCAGTGTATGATACTATTCCCATTGTTTTCATAAGGAAATACATTAGCTTTCTCATTAGATATTAAATATCTTGAAATAGCACTGCATTATAGATTAAAAAGTATATTCTTTAGTAGCTGTTCAGACATAGTGTAGATATTTCTAGAACTGGTAACATTTGGATTGCAATTAAAAACCAGGAGTGATTATGAGTATGGGTTCTTTCTAGACAAGTGGATGCCAACAAAACACCTTTATTAATCGGTGGTAGAACTTAAGCCATAAAACCTTTGAGAGACTACCAAAACTTATGCAGCTTTGCACTGGGAAAATTTTACTGGAATACAAAATATTTTCACCTTCAAGGCTATCTCTACAGCAAATAACAGGACTTTTATATTTTCATAAAATCATAGAATCGTTAAGGTTGGAAAAGAGCTTTCAGATCATCAAGTCCAACCATAAACCTAATACCACCAACTCTACCACAAAACCATGTCCCTAAGCATCGGGTCTACTTGTCTTTTAAATACCTCCAGGGATGATGACTCCACCACTTCCCTGGGCAGCCAGTTCCAATGCTTGAAAAGCCTTTTGCTGAAGAAATTCTTCCTAATATCCAATCTAAACCTTCACTGGAGCAATTTGAGGGTGTTCTTTATTGTCTTATTGATTGTTACTTGTGAGAAGAGTCTGACCTGTGCCTCTCTACAACCTCCTTTCAAGTAGTTGGAGAGAGCAATAAGGTCTCCTCTCAATCTCCTTTTCTCCAGCCTAAACAACCCCAGCTCCCCCAGATGCTCCTCATAAGACTTGTGCTCTAGAACCTTCACCAGCTTTGTTGCTCTTTTTGGGATGTGCTGGTGTTTTGCTGCTTTCACTCCCTACAAACATTCAGGGAAGGGAGAGGTGTATAATCCCTTTTTAGTCACAAAGAATCTTGAGGTAAGGAGAATAATGATCATAGGCAATGTGAAACTTAGGTCTGTGTTCATCAATATTTCTGCTTGAGATTTCTTGTTTGCCTTTCAGCATGTCACTTACTCCTCTGCTTTCATTCCTCATTTGTATGATAGAAACTATGGTTACAGAATGCACAGATTTTTTAAGGATGTGTTAATTTGAAAGGCATTTGTACTTTGTGCTCAAAAGTGTTTAGGCTACAATTTGGAGAGTAAAGATTGATAAAGAGGTAAAGACTGCCTTGTCCAGTAGCTACAGGCCTCACATTTTTGATCATCCTGTTTCTCAATCCATCATTTTAGCTACTCTTTTTTTCATAAGTGAGCAAGGAAGTGGCACAGCAGGTTCTAACTTGGTTCTGGTCTTGATACGTAACTGCATTAACAAAGGCAGAAAGTCTGTTTCTGAGCTAGAAAGAAAGCTTTTGGCCTCTGACTTTTAGTTCTATGTCATGATCACAGGATGACCTTTTTTATACAACAAATGTTTTATAACCAAAAACAAAGTGATTTCATCTTGCAGATGAGAGATGATTCAGTGCTGCAGCAGACTGAAATGGTCTCTTGGCTCAGGCACATGGTTTATTAAAAAAACTACTCCAGTTGCTACAGCTACTTACTGCTTGTGTCTAGCTCTTTTTCACTATTATGTGATATTCTGAAATGTGCTGAACTGTAACTCAGACTGACATTTCATAGAACCATAGAACCATAAAATGGTTAGAGTTGGAAGGGACCTTAAAGATCACTGAGTTCCAACCCCCCTGCCGTGGACAGGGACACCTCCCACTAGAGCAGGCCTTGAACAGCTCCAGGGATGGGGCATCTGCAACTTCCCTGGGCAGCCTGTTCCCGTGTCTCACAGTAAAGAATTTCTTCCTAATATCTAATCTAAATCTCCCCTCTTTCAGCTTAAAACTGTTACCTCTCATCCTACCACTACACTCCCTGATAAAGAGTTCCTCCCCGTCTCTCCTGTAGGCACCCTTTAGGTAAATTTTTATTCAAGCGAACTTCTGTGGAGCAGAGAAAGAAAATGGAAAATCACAAAAGATTATCTCTGTGTGTGTGACTTTTAGATTCTTTACAATGTAAAACATATAGTGTCTTAAAAATACCCAATTTTTGCACCTTTACATTAAAAGCTGTCTGTCATCTAGAAATGTTCGCAGAGTACATAGAATCACTAGCATTCACCTGTCTTATCTGATTTTGCTGTAAAGCATTAACTGACAAGTCCCTGAAAAATTCCAACATCATTGGGCTCATGATACACACTGAGTTTAAAAAGGAAGCAGTAACCATGACACACTAGATGGTCAGAATTTGGGCAGATGTTACAGGTATGAGCATTTAATAACACAGTTATGGGTCCACCATATGCGTTTATGCTGATACCTGAAAGGCAGGAGTAGGGAATACAACCTGTTTCAGATTTGAACAAACCTTGTAAGGTTTGAACTTGCAGTTCTTGAGAACCTGGATTATCTAATAAAAACATCAATTACTACATAGAACTGATCATGCTAGAATCCTGGGGTTTGTTTTCTTAACAAAAGCAGGCGCTTTCTAGTCATATGGATTTGGGAGAAAACTTATATGACTTCTCTGAAGATTCAGAAGCCAGAAGTCAATACAAGTGTCAGATACATGCAATTTTTATTTTAAGTCATAGGTTTTATATTGTTGACAAAGGCAATGTATCATTTCCCACGATGACGTGAATCTATTGTAACTAAAACACCAAGAGGCATTGAGATTATTTGGTATAAACACCACCTTGTTCTGTATGGAGGAAAGATTTTAACTGTATCAGGCAAAATGCCTTGATCACAGAAACGGAAGACAAGTACTGAAAGCATTCTGTCTAAATGTGAGGCCAGCTGCACAGCTGGAAAAACAGAAGTCACTGGCTGGAAAAAGGTTGGCATTTACTCGATCATTTCAGAGTTTGAACCTTCAACATATCATGGCATTCATGGGACAAAATCTCTCCCCAGTAGTGCTGGTCTTTTAATGGTCTTTGTAACCAAAATGAGAAGATTTTGCCACGTAATAACCAAAGATTAATCTATCAGTCCTTTTTTCTTTCTGCCTTTTGTATATCTTTCCTTGCAGATCTGTTAGCAGCAAGCTGCCTTACCTGGTTTCAGGCTCCTCAGCAAACCTGCCAATTCCTGTTGGAGCATTCCTCTTCTAGGATGGCATTTTAACCCCATCCTTCCCAAAACCAGCAGAGGTTCTGCCAGCACACTACTTCAAAGCACAGTATTTGAGAGAAAAGACGCTGTTTTCCATTTCAGAGTAGTGAATGGCTTTGATAAATACAAAGTTGTACCTCTCATATGCAGGCCTACAGTGTGTACACACATAAAATACAAAGGCAGGGCTAAGAAAACACTCTGTCTGCAAACTGGAAAGACCTTGCTATACAATGCACACTCTTCTCACAGAGAGAGCCAAAGCCAGATACCATAACAATTAATCAAGTTCAAATAAAGAAAAGGAAAAAAAAAAAAAAAGAGGAATGGAACTTTGAGGAGGAGTGGGAATAAAAGCTTTAAATGTGTATAGAGTTCCAGAGGGAAAAAAAAATACTGTCAAATGTCTGTGACAAAACAGTTCAGAGCATACGTGCAGAACTTGCTGACCAGAAAAGAGGTGTCGTGAGAAAAAGCTCTGGTAGATGCAGCCTGCTGAGAGTGGTCCATGGGATCCCAGGAGGGGAATCTCTTTTGGTATCAGCAGTTTGCTCTGTAATTAGAGAGTAGCATCAGCTTTAAAAACAATCATTTTGATATTCTCCTTCAGATGGAAAATTCAGTTTTTGAAGTAGATATTTGTTTACTGTGAACGAGAATGAAACCATCAGCTCTTGCTTCATAAGCAGGCATTGGAGAGTAATAGATTTTAGCTGCAAATTACAAAATGGAGCAGACTCAGACACAAGCCCAAAGGGTGAAAAGTACTTAATTTCCTTCCCAGTCTTCTAAACTGCTATATTTTCCTCACAGCATACAAATTTTATGATTTTTATATTTGAGACAGGCTAGGAAAAGAGAAGGAGTTAAGTGAACTTAACTCTTTACTCCACCTCATCTAATAATTTACAACTATCCAGGATAAATACGTAGCCCGGATGGGTAAGACTTTGCTCACACTCAAAGTGGCAGTGTGTGAGTGCAGTAGGAAGGAATTAGATAATCGAGTCGACATCTGTTGAATTCTTCCATGCTACCAAATTGCGTAAACAAAACATCAAATTTCAGCCCCCAAACCGTCATGAGAATAATAACAAGGTTAAGTTAGAAGCACTGAGAATTAGAAAGCAAGTGTCAAAACCAACTGTAATATCCCTACATAAAAAAGAGATGCTGAGATTCTGTTAGAAATCACGAAGGTGGTAGCCCGCTGTGGCAAAGCTAAGCCTGTGGGGAGGTGGGGGTCCTCTCTCCCCTGGGTGTACCCCAAACCAATTCCCCTTTCCTTCCCTCCCCCTGGTCCCTGCCATCCCCTGGCCCTGTCCTGATAATCTCCAGGTGTTTCTGCTACAGTGTGCTTTGACAGTGGCATGGGCCTGACCTCGGAGTGTTTGTGCTTAGTTGTTTTTCTGGCATGCTGTCAAAACTTTACTGTAGAGCATGTCAGAAGGAACATAGTGATTATTATTTATTTTTTTTTTCTATAGATGATTCTTTGGCAAAGTAGGAAAATAATTTCATTGGAAAAGAAAAAAAATAAAAATTGTTCCTCTTGCTGCAGGGCTTTCTTCCTGCAAATTTCAAAGACCTGCTGTGAATAATAGTTTTAGAACTTCCAAGCTTCAAGGATATTTTATAATGGAAAGTGTTAGGCAACTGAATAAATATCAGTTTCCAGTGTTACAAAATACAGATTTGTCTTTATGTTGTACCTTAAAACTCAGGTTAAATGACATTTTTTTTCAGAAATGCAGCAATATGTGTTCAGAGGGTTATTTTTTCATAGAGACAAGGTTTGTTCTAGCTTGTTTACATCTAAATGAGAAATAATTTAAGACAGAAAGAACATGGTAGCTTTCTTTGTGAGGAAAAATGTAACAGGAATTCATCTTCATAACAGACTGAAGGAAATCCTTATATCCAAGTGCTGCCAGTCTCTAGGGTGTTCAAAATATATATTCCTATTTTATGTCTTGAACGCATCCCTACTGACAAGATTTGTGAATATTTTTGACAAACGTGGTCCGAGTTTTCTGCTAGCAGAGTTACAGATGAGGCAAGTTTTCCATGGTTTGGGGTTTTATTGCGAATGCTTTGCACAGCTCTGGTTATGTGCTTCCTTCTCATGACATCAGTGCTGAAGGGAAGAAAGAATGTAAACATCTGTTTTTTATAATTCAATTCCAGGCTTATAACTTGATTAGCATAGCAACGTTTCTACATGATTAATTTTCCAGTCACAATATGAAGGTTCTGAGTGTGCAGTTTTAGCACCAATTTTAAGATTAGTAAAATAAGGAGGGAAACTAATGAGGTAAATCCTGCTTCATGGTCTACCTTTCCGAGCTGCACCAGATGCTGTGTGCCTCATCCACCTCATTCATCCCACTGAAAACAAAGGCTGCAATTCCTCTCCCACTCGGTGTTTCAAATGATGTCCCATTGCTCCCCACGGCACACATGATGCAGCCAGGTGAGCTGGAGCAATGTGGATTTGGCTCCTGGCTCTTGCCCGAGTCCTTTCATCTGATGTTGGGTCAGTCACTGGGGTTTGGATTTTAAAAAAGTGCCTGCTGGGACACAGCTGCATCCTTAAAAAATGAAGCACTTCTGAAATATATAGTCTTAAATCTTGAAAAGGCTTCGGGACGCCTTTTCTTGCACTAGAGACTGACAGTGCCCGGAACCGTGGTCCTAATCACATTTTGGGGTCTTTACTACCCACTTTAATAGTCACTGTAAGAATGTGTTCACAGGAGTTGAGGAAAACCGGGGCTGGAACGGGCCTCGGCAGGTCCAGCCTCTGGGTTTCAGGTAGTAGCGGTGAAAGTGTAACCAAAGCACGGGGAGAACCAAGGCAGCAGCGCATGTAGGAGCGATTTCAGTCTCATATCGCGCTTTTATAATAATAAACCAATAAATACACTCAAGTGTCCTTCCTGGGATGAGCTCAAGTCAGCACCACGGTCCTCACCTCCCCGTCAGGTGTGGGGACAGACCCCGGTCCGTGAGGGGCAGGTCTGTACTTCACCCTCCAGCCCCCATTCACCCCAGCGAGGCTGCCCCACGCGGCTCGGCGGCCGCAGGCTCCGGGTTCGGGTCCGGGCGGCTCGGAGNCCCGGCCCCGGCCCCAGCCCGTCCCGCTACGGGCCGCCGCGGGACGGGGTCCTGAGGTGAGGGCAGGGGCTGCGGCGGGTTACGGGAGGCGGGGTCCGAGCGGGTACCGCCTCAGTCCGCAGCCGGGACTCCCGAGGCGCTGGCTGCAGCCGCAGCTCCCGCACCCCGCTGCAGGGACGGGGCTCGTCTTCTCCCTCAGGGCGGCGCTGCCCCGGCCCTGCCCGGTAAGAAGGGCGGAGCGGGGCCGCAGCCGCGCTCAGACAAAAGCTGCGGCGCTTCCTGCCCTCCGCGCCGAGGGGAGCGGGACGGGCGGTGGGCGCTCGGGTCTGCGCGCCTCCGGGTGAGGCTTTGCAAGTGCCTGTCTGGGCTGCCGGGGAAAATGGGTTTCCGTGGGGGCAACGGAGCGTGCCTGGGCGCGGTGCTGCTGCTCGTCCTGTGCCCCCGCTCTGCTCCCGAGCCCGGCGGCGAGGCGGTGCCGGAGGGAGCCTCCACCCTGGCGTTCGTGTTTGATGTGACCGGCTCCATGTACGACGACCTGGTGCAAGTTATCGAAGGGGCATCCAAGATCCTGGAAACGTCGCTAAAAAGACCCAAGAGACCGCTTTACAACTTCGCCTTGGTGCCTTTCCACGATCCAGGTAGGGATTTCTCCCCGCAGGGTCCAGGCGGGATGCGGGCAGCGGCGCGGGGGCTCCGCCGCAGCTTCTAGATGCACGAAGCGCGGCAGACGCCGAGGTGGGCTCGGGGGCGGGCAGGAGAGCCAGGGAGCCCGAGCAGGACAGCAGAGGAGGTCCTGCTCAGAGCTGGCTGGTAGAAAGCGTTGAGTTCTCTGTGCTTCCATAGGACCGGAGCCCAAGTCCTTCTGTCACATCTGAGCCGCGCTTGCCGCACGGGTCTCTCCTTGCCAGGAGGGAGCACGTTTTTCTGAACCCCTTCCCCGTCTCCGTGCAGACAAATACCAGCACACCTTCCAAAAGCCTTCAGGGTAAACTGAAGCGGACTGTTGGGCTCACTGTATGCACCAAAGAGTAGTTTCAGGGATCAAATGCTTCTCTTAATAATTCTAATAGGAGCTGAAGTGGCTTCAGTGACCCACTCTCCATGGAGAGAATGCATACTGGTAATGAGGCTACCAAGTGTTTTTTCACTGCCCTTCTATGGGAGTACACTTATGAACATATATAATACAGTTGGCACTTCTTCTCCAGTCTTGACCTATGTTTATGTTCAGAATTTTGCCCTGAAATGATCCAGAAGCTTTACATGGTGTGTTTCTTGGTTTGGGTTCTTATTTCTTTCCCTCATTCTGCCTCTTTTCTTTCTGCTGTGCACCGTGTCTTCCTGTCTTTCAGCATCTGTTTTCTATTCCCTTCCTATCCCTTTTCTCTGGCTTTCTTCCTCTTTCCTTGTCAAATACCTTCTGATGACTTGAAGAGGAAATAGGAACAGGATGCCCCAGGCTGGTGATGTGTGTTGTACTATGCAGTAAAACCTCCTTTAAAAAAAAAATCTGAGGAAAAAAAATCAGAGTGGGAAAAAGCCCTTGAAAAGTTACCTTTCTGGTTCTAGTTGCTGTGGAATGTCTCAGAATCTTATATTCCAGAAAATAATTCTTAAGAGTTCCATTTTTTGCAGGGATGTCATAAAATGAAAACAGACACCCCCTTCTATTTCCCTCCTGGTCATAGACACTTCTGCCTACAAGATACATGTTTGCTATTGTTATAAATAACTTAAACCAAATGCTTGGAAAATTAGAGAAAACTTGTCCTAGCAAATTTTGCTGTCTTGTTATCTATAAGCTTGTATTACTTCTCCTTTTTTTTTTTTTCTTCTAAAGAATCCATCACTATATTTGAGTATCCTATCACAAAGGTTCTGTTTATGTACCTTAGTGTTTTCAACTTTGATGTCACTTTCTCCCCCTCCCCCCCCCTGCCTTTACCTTTTTGTTATTTTATGGGACTTAAGAAGCTTCAGGCCACAGAAGTAAACACAAAGAAAAAGGTTTTTATCAAGTATAGAGCCTAGAACTCTATACCATTTTGAAAAATCAAGCTGGTAGCTCTTCTTGAAGCTCTTTCTTCTCCGGTGGGACAGAAAATCAACATGATGGGGTGGGAGAGTTTTGTTCTTATTTTTTTTTTTCCTCCATAATCACACTTTATCTTCCCTTTCTGCTCACGAAAGTGATTCACTGCAAGAATGGATAGCTCTCTTTTTCAGAGGGCTTGGGTATTTACACCAGCCATAAGAGCAAGAAGATGGTTTTGAATGATGCACTCTTAGTTTTCAGCTTTCTGTGGATGGTCTTTTGTTCTTGTGCGTCCTCAGCAGAAAAAAGTTACAGCTTTTATATCCCTGGTAGTTCCAATGCTTAGCTTTCATCACAGGCCACTTTCAAATCCTTTGTTTCAATAGCTACTGTTTTGGTTTTTCTCATCCTACATGTTTCCCCTTCCTTACTCAGTTTTTCTTCTGTGCATTTTCTCCCTTTCATTCCTTTTCTCCCAACTCCCTGACTCTCTTGCTTCTATTGGCTCTCTAGGGTCTTTGTTTCTGTTACAGCAAAGCATTATTAAAATAATCAGTCTGTATCAGCACAGCATATATAATGCTCTATATATACCTCACTAGCAAGAAATCGGCTGCCACCTTAGCTTGAGTGACACTTTTTTTCCTTTCACAGACTTCTTTCTTCATTGTCCCCTATTCCCTCTCTTTCCACAGGAGATCCCTTTCCTTGGCAAGTGTTAGCTTTCATTCAGTGGACTAACTGAAACTTAAACTTGCAGAGAGCTGACCTAAACAACAAAGAAGTGCTGGCAAACACATATTGGTGTATCCTGTTACGTGTCTCCATATGGAAGTCCAACTTCCCCACACAGCCAGAGGGGTCCTTACTTTTTAGCATGATGGATAACTTGTGAGGTCATAAAACTGCTTGAAAATGGAGAATGTATAATTTAAACCTAATTTTTTCTTAATTTCTGAAAAGTATTTATTCTACATCCTTCTTAGAGTTAGAAGTACACACTTCAGTCCAGTGTCTTGAATTTTATGGATGTAGTGGTTGAGACTGCAGGTGATCTGGTATCTTACATCTGATGATGGTGAAGCCTAGGCACTTCAGGGTGGGGGAGGGGGGGGTGGAATAATGCAAGAAATATTTTTCTGACCGTTTCTTCAACAACTTTCTTGGATCTATAGAGAAGTAACTTTTCTCAAAAATCTAATTAAAAAAATATTGTTTGGCTTGTTTTGCGATGTCCCATTCATTTACCTAGTGTGCTTTCTGAAGACTGCTCATTAACTTGATCCCCCACCCTCTCCCCCCTCTCCCCCCAAGTTATCTGGTTATTTGCTCAAGTGATAATTTTTCCTCAAAAAAGGGCATTGTGTAGCAACTCCACAGGCAGATTTTCTTGAGGTATGAGATACTGTGGCTGATGAGGCAGACAGGACTCTACAAGGTGTGCAACGTATAGTTGGATGTCTGCCCCAAGGAGCTTCTCTCTGTATAAAGCTGTCCTGATGCAGATACACTCTTTATTGATAGGTAATTACGATGTAAAGTTGGTGTGGATTTGGTGTTTAACTCCATTGCTTTACTAATTTATATTGGTGAGCAGTGCCGTGGTCATTCACTTTGCAGTACTGCTGGATTAGTACTGATTAGTGGAAGGGCTCAAGTGCTGTCTAAGCACAGTAAAGATGTGTTGACAAGGAGAGTATCTTCACCAAAACCATGCAAGAATTTCTTTGCAGAGTCCTTGACATCATGCAAGGTACATCTAAATAATATATGGAGTTATTTAAAATTTTTCCTATGTTCTACTGGACCAAGTGCTGCATATTAATGCTGCATTGTGATACGTCAACACATTGCCATCTCTGACGGTAGATTTAAATGTGGTATCATGACTGCTGCAATGGTATTTTGCTCAGACGATGGTATTTTGGTAAAACACTAATAATTAACAAGCATATTTTTTAGTATCAAATCTGAGGTTTTGGCATAGCCCAGACTTATGGCCTACAGAAAAAATTGGTAATGGGTTTCACAATTCTGATAGTGCTGTACCATCTGGTCGTATGCTGAGATCTTCATTTTGAAAAAGCCTTTTGTTTTGGATTCCGCTTCATGTGTGAGCATGTGCAACGCTTTAACAGATTACAGGAATTTTTCTATTGAGGTTTTTCAATGCCTAAACATGATCACAAGTTTTGTAGATAGTGAAAAGGGCTGTTGACAAAGAGGTCTCTTGCCAGACTTCATCTTCAATGGAAAAACTGGAGCGGGGAGGGGGGAATAAAAATATCTCCCAAATTAAGAAGAGTTGGCACAGGGGAACTTTGAATTGGAGCTAGAGCTTAAGATCAGCAAATGCTTTTGTAGTTGCGTGTTGTGGGTCTTGATCTCCTACTAACTCCTATTGTGTCCTGTGGAAATGGGATTGGACTCAGAATGTCTTGATTTAACATCTGTGGCCAGCATTTCCTATTCTTTGCTTTATGCCATTAAGGAATTTTGGAATGGAAAATAAGCCTAAGAGGACAAATTCACCTCTAGTATTTTTCTGTAAAGCTAATGGAATTACACCAGTAATAACTGCAACTCCATGTGATTTAATCAAGCATTCCTGTAGTGTGAATGACTGTTTTAGAGACCAAACTCCAGTAATTAATTTTAATTACAAGAAAAATTAAGAGAATATATAACCTCTGGACTTCCTAGTGCGTGGGATAATATTTGCCTTTTAATACTCTGCATGTCTACAAATCTGATACGAGCATCTCCTAACCCTTTTTCTTACAAATCAGATAGGCAGTGTATTGGCTATGTGAGAAAAGGGGAAACGTTAATACTGCTTCATTCAGATAAGAAATTAGTACTGAACTTAAGTCATCCACCTACGGTCACATAGTAAATGTGTAGGAGAACTAGAAATACTTTTTTTTTTTTTTTTGAGAGTAAAGTTCTGATTATATCATGAAGTAAAGGAAAATAATTATGTTTAACTTTGTAACCTGGGATCTCCTTTATTTAACAGACTTGCAGTGCTACATCCATAACAACAGTTAGGCTACTGAGCCACCAGCTGGCTTGGAACAAGTTCAGAAGGTCATATGGAAGGTCTGAGAACTTTAGTTTTTGCAGGTTTGATAATTTCTTAGAAGGTTGATAGATTTTTCTTTTTTTAGAAGTCACAATGAAGAAGATATAATGTTGTTTTCCAGAAGAGAAACATAAGAAATTAAAATTAGGCTATTAATGGAATCAAAATTTTCATACTTATAGAAAAAGTATTGCAGTTATACAAGTGGATAATAAAGGGGGATGGAAAGGTGTGTGTGGAAATGGAGAAGTATAAGCCTTCCTTCACGTGTTAATGTCTGCTTTGAAAAAGACACTTTTGAATGGTAATGATCCACAGGCAGTTGGTATCACTGCCCCTTCACTGACGCAGCAGGTTCCTTGCATCAGACTCTCCTGATAGCTTTTCTCCAACGTGTTGCCCTGTGTTTACCTTTTGCATTCTTCTGTCACTTGGGGTCTTCGGCCTCAGGCTTTACTCTCAAATTTATGGGTGTCTGTTAAAATGTTCAGGCAAAGGTTGAATGTATATAAATCAGTTATCTGGAACCTTTTCACATTCGGCAGAAGTTGAATATGTAGCCTGATGAAGAAGGTTGTTGTTTTCAGGATTCCCTCTGGTTCCTTCGGGTGGGGGAAGAAATACTTCAAGACTTCGTGTTAGCTTTACTAAGGAGGAGAAACACAGAATCATTTTTAAAAAGGCCTTTAAGATCATCAAGGCCAGATGTTAATCCAACACTGTTAAGTCCACCATTAACCAATGTCCCCAAGCACCACATCGACATGTTTTTAAATACCTCCAGGAATGGTGACTCAACCTCTTCCCTGGG
Organism: Nycticryphes semicollaris; assembly: GCA_013400055.1. Taxonomy (NCBI): domain Eukaryota; kingdom Metazoa; phylum Chordata; class Aves; order Charadriiformes; family Rostratulidae; genus Nycticryphes; species Nycticryphes semicollaris. The sequence goes on from VXBJ01002386.1 coordinate 577,354, forward strand.
CAGCCTGTGCCTGTGTTTGATTATCCTTTTTGGTGAAGAAATCCTTCCTAATTTCCAATCTAAATCTCCCCTGGTGCAATTTAAGATTGTTTCCTATTGCTTGGGAGTAGAGATTGACACCCACCTCACTATGCCCTCCTTTCAGGTAGTTGGAGAGAGCAATAACCTCAATCTCCTTTTCTCCAGGCTAAACAGCCCCAGCTCCCTCAGCTGGTCCTCATAAGACTTGTTCTTTAGACCCTTCACCACCCTCACTGCCCTTTTCTGGATACACTCCAGCACCTTGACGTCTTTTTTGTAGGGAGAGGCCCAAAACTGGACACAGTACTTGATGTGCAGCCTCACCAGCACTGAGTACAGCAGGACAGTCACCTCCCTAGTCCTGTTTATCACACTATTTCTGATACAAGCCATGATGCTATTGGCCTTCTTGGCCACCTGGGCACACTGCTGGCTCATATTCACCTGGCTGTGGGCCAATACTCCTAGGTCCTTCTCTACCGGGCAGCTCTCCAGCCACTCTTTCCTGAGCCTGTAGCACTGCATGGGGTTGTTGTGACCCAAGTGCAGGACCCGGTACTTGGCCTTGTTGAACCTCATCCCGTTGGCCCATCAATCCGGCATGTCCTGGTCTGTCTGTTGAGCCTTCCTGCCCTCAAGTAGATCAACATGCCCGCTCAGCCTGGTGTCATCTGCATGGCTGCGCAGAAATTATATGGCAGTAGTTCCAACGCAGCAAGGACAAGTTTAAGGCACATGTGGTATTTTGTACTGGTATCTGAGTTTGCTGGCACTACAGAAGTGAAGTTTGTACAAGGGAGTGGGGACAGCACAAGAAAAGTCTGGGAGCTCCTCTAGTGTAGTGTGTCATTCCCTTGCAGTTCTCATTCTGGGGGTCACATAGGCCTGTTGGTGTCATTGTGTTTCTGGGTAAGTAATGGCACTTATTTGAGGTTGGTCTATTAGAATCCATGCTGTGGTGGGGTATAAACTTCCTTAGTACTTTGGTAGGAGACATTCAGCACTGTGTGAGTATAATACAATGTTTTTTTAATTGAGTTTCCAGTACGCTGTGGTGGAACTAGGGGGGTCAGAAGAGAGGCAGAGGAAGAGATGTTGCCAGTGTTTTACAGTATATGCTTTGCTTAAAAAAGACAAAGATTCAGTGGGTTGGTGCTCTGTGTGTGTGTCCTGGACAGACCTCAAATCAGTCTGTTGTACTCTGCAAACCACACAGTGCATAGAATTTGGAAACTCCCCATTGAGAATGGAGGACTTGGTGGATTCTGGGGAGGTCTGCTTGTCTTTGGGCAGTAGATCTTCCTGTCTATGTGCAGTGTGTCTCTTTACCTGCCTCAGTAGGTAAAACTTTGAAACCTGTCTAATATTTGAACTGGACAAGTTATTAGGTCGGCAAGGAGGACTAAACAGCTTGGCAATGAAGTTCCTCTGGGCAAGTGTCTGGTAATTAGCAAAACCCCATAGTTTTTATAGGAAGGAAAGAAAAGAGTTGCCCCAGCTCTGGTAAGATTAAGGTCAGAGGCAAAGACAATTATTCTCGCCACTTAATTCAAATAGTTGTCTTATTTTGAGGGTTAAGTGTGTTTCATGTTATTCCCAAAACCCAAATTGGGAAAAAATGTGCTAATTGAATAAGTCAAATTTTCCCGTTCTGGTGTAGTAGCTCCACTGATGCATCACAAAATATCACATTAAGGTTATCTTGGCTGATCTTTTAGGGCAGTGTTCTTTGGTGGCCCCAGAAATTTCTGAAAACCCCAGCTGAAAAACTTAAGGTTGCATAAGGATTTTTTTGTATGTGTGTTTGGTTTATTTTGGACTTCTTGAGATGTACAGTGACAGCATTAATTGGTGTACATCCAAGTTTTGAGTTTTTCTTTCACGTTTTAGGAGACATCACTGTTAACAATTGTAAATTTACGTTGTGTCTTGGTATGTCTGAAGACAAATCATAGCCGGTACTGGGCATAATAACTGTTAAATATGCCCTTTTGTCAACGGAGAAATAAAAAGTAATAGTAAAGCTTCAACAGTTACAGTACAATTTAAGCAGGAAAACTCAGTTTCCTTAAGGCTCAGATATTGCCTCTTTATTGTTGTTACTGCTGATAAGTTTTGTTGTTACTATCATCCGTTGAATGAGAATGACCAATACTGTGGAATAATGAGCCACTCCAAGTTGAGACAACTGTGTGTTTGGGTCACATGCAGTGAATTGAACCTGATGAGAATCCACACAGTGACAGTCTAAAGCTCTAGTTGGTCTTTCAGCAGCTGCTGTTCTGCACAACAAGATTTGTCTCTTCCTTCCCATTAGAGGTTGCTGCCCCATTATTTCTGTTACTTTTAACTATTTGCCAGTTGATCTCAAAGTAAATATAACACGATACTGAACCAGATTAGCAAGTGGTACAGCTGGTGCCAGTTAAACTGAAAAAGAAACCAAACAACCAGTAAACCCTTGCCCCAGATGAAAAGTGACTGCACAGCATATTTTACCATGTCCAGAATTACCCAAGTAGTGAATACGGTTTAATCCCTCTGAAATGCTGTGTGGAAGGAAGACCTGTTAAAGCTGCCTCTGCCTGCCTGGGTAGCTGAGGACTGAGCTTTCTCCTCCTTGTGAAGCAAGGAGTGATAGTTACTCCCATCTAAGGTAGCAACGTCTGATAACTGGGAGCAGTGGGAGAGGATTCTAACAGTTTAAGAGCTGAATTTGTAGTCTTCTGACTTCCTCTGTGCTCCTTCCTTCTGACTTTCAATGCATTTCTCAAAGGTTGTTGTAGGTTGTGTTTCCACACAAAGTAATGTATAGAAGCCAAGTTAATCTTGTTCATGGCAATAATTGTTTTAACAGTAGGCCACATTGACTGTGAGTCTTGATGGAATTCTATGGTATGGAAAAAAAAAAAGAAATTTCTGATGGTGCATGCATCTGCTGAGTTGGTTTAAATGCCCACAAATCATATTTCTAATGGTTTATAAAAAGCAGATATTAGATGCAGATCCTCAAGTGCCTTTAAGCTATGACTAAGCTGTCCCTCCCCAAGATATATTCTGTCTCTCATCTGGAGAAAGCAATTCTTTTCTGAGAATGTACGGTAGTGAAATGGAACAAGGAGGCATAAATATATACATCTATCTTGCTTTAACTGGGGCAATAATGTTCATTGTAAGATGAATTGTCAGTGAAATATACAGAGGGAAGTTGACAAGGAGGTTAAGCAGAGAATATTTGCCTCTTGAAATGCCATTCTTGTTCTTTTAAAGTGGCAGTACTAGAAGACAGCTGTGAAAAACAATGCCTTCTGTGGTGGGGCATTAATAGCCTTTTAGTGAAGTCAAAAAGCTGTGTAGGGGTGGTGGGACTCCATTTGCTTGTATGAAATTGTGCTTAAACTTTTCCTGACCGACGGTAAGCAAAATGAGTTTATATTGGGCTGATGCTTTGTTATGTGTCTGTGACATTCTACATCCTGCTGTACCAACTTATTAGGAACCTTAGAGCTATTTCTGTTATGCCGTGTGGACTTGAGGTATTTGTTTCTGTAGTCTTTCTAACTTGTGCGTTGCGCTTCTTGTGTGCATATGGGAGGCTGCTTGGAATTTATACTAAAGTGGATTCAGTTCAATCAATTGAGGATTTAGGAGTAAGGAGAAGGAGCACGTATTTCATTTACTTAATGGATTTTGAATGTGGCCTAAAAAAATGACAGCAGTAACACTTTAGATGGAGAAAGCCCTCAGATACAAGTTGGTATATATTTTCCAGTCAATTACTTGATTTTCGGCATGTGCTGTGGGCTTTAGTTTTGAAGGAGATGCACACATCTGAGAAAATATTGGGAACATGTGTTTTTCAGTTTGCAAATGGCAAAACAATTTTGCTGTTGAGACTGATGGTGTTACTCAATCTGCTCACCGTGCCTTGATAATCAACAGTTTTGTTAGAAGAAATAGGATGGATTTAATGAAATGTGCTCTGGATTGGCTGCGTCATACACTTTCTTTACTATCGCCAGGGAGAATGTGTTTTACCTCTCAGTTACTTTGTTGAATATTTTTATAACTATTGCCAGTGTTTAGGATTTCCTGTTTTAGGTGTGCTGCTCTCAGATCTGATCTGTGAGATCCTTCAGTCATGTCTATTGTGAATTCATGCTATGCAGTTGGTGGCTGAACCCTGCATCCAAGATTTGCATTTTGTATAGGTATAGTTGACAAGGTAGTATTTTTTAAGTGGCAGCAGAGTGGTTTAGGTCATGTATATTCTTTGTGGTTTATGGTTAAACTTGTTGCCTTTTGAAGAACATGTGCAGCCTGTTCTTTGGCAGATGTAGATGTGAGCTGAGCTTTTCCCTGTTTTTGTCAGAGGAGAAACACAATGACTTCATGTTCCTGAAGCATTTGAATGGGATCATGTTATGTAAAGATACATGAAGCCATGACACTGAGGACAGGAGTCATCCCATTTAACTTCAGGGACTTAACTGAAGAACCTCATCTGAGAGGCTAACTACCCAAAGGCACTACCTGTAATGCACACAAACAAATTGGCACCTTTATGAAGCAGTTAATTGTTCATGAGTTTTTTAAACAATCTTTGGGGGTTTAATTTCCTTTCACTGGCTGCAGAGGGAGCAAAGTTGAAGTCTTGTATTTAGGAAAGTACGATGTCAAAGTGTTTGACACTGTTCCACATGACATCCTGGTCTCAAAATTGAAAGGCATGGATCTGATAGATGGACCACATGGTGGATAAGAAACTGGCTGGATGGCTGCACTTAAAGGGTTGCGCACAATGGCTCAATGTCTAAGTGGAGTCCAGTGACGAGTGGTGTTCCTCGGGGGTCGGTACTAGGACCAGTGGTGTTTAACATCTTTGTCAGAGACATGGACAGTGGGATAGAGTACACCCTCATCAAGTTTGCTGATGACACCAAGCTTGGTGGCACAGTTGACAGGCTGGAGAGAAGGGATGCCATCCAGCGGGACATTGACCAGCTTGAGAGGTGGGCCCATGCAAACTTCATGAAGTTCAGCCAAGCCAACTGCAGGGTGCTGCACCTGGGTCAGAGCAATCCCAGGCACAAATACAGGTTGGGTGGAGTATGGCTGGAGAACTGCTCTGAGGAAAAGGACTTGGGAGTATTGGTGGATGAGAACCTGAACATGAGCTGGCAATGTGTGCTGGCATTCCAGAAACCCAACCACATCCTGGGCTGCATCAAAAGAAGTATGGCCAGCAGGTTGTGGGGAGGTGATTCTGTCCCTCTGCTCTCTGAGTACTGGAGTCCAGCTTTGCAATACTTAAGACAGGAAGGACATGGACCTGTTGGAGTGAGTGCAGAGGAGGGGCTGTGATCAGAGGGCTGGAGCACATCTCCTATGAAGACAAACAGGCTGAGAGATTGGGGTTCTTCAGCTGGGAGAAGAGAAGGCTCTGGGAAGACTTTCTAATGGCCTTCCAGTACCTGAAGGTGGCCTACAGGAGAGATGGGGAGGGACTGTATCAGGGAATGTAGTGATAGGATGAGGGATAACAGTTTTAAACTGGACAAGGGGATATTTAGATTAGATATTAGAAATAAGTTCTGTACTGTGAGGGTGGTGAGACACTGGAACAGGTTGCCCAGAGAAGTTGTGACTGCCCCATTCCTGGAAATGTTCAAGGCCAGGCTCAATGGGGCTTTGAGCAGTCTGGTCTAGTGGGAGATGTCCTTGCCCATGGCAGGGGGGGTTAGAACTCAATGACCTTTAAGGTCCCTTCCAACCCATTCTATGGCTCTAAGCAAGAGGCTCTCAGCTTTCTGACTTTTTTCCTCTCTGGAGCCGACTGTTTAAATAATAACCCCTGATGTATACCTATACTTACACTGTTGGTCATTCTACCATATGGACACCGAATGCTCAGATGAGCCTAGCTCACATAAGGGAGCAGGTTATGATGTCCTCCCTGGTTCTCATCTGACTCCAGAAGTTCAGCCCTGCTGAAGAACCTTGCCTGTAGGCATTTGGAGCTAAACCTAAGTAATGCTTAGAGGCAGCCTGTGAAGGCAGCTCCAGTATAAATTGAGTGATTTCTGCTGGTCTGCTTTGCAGAGTGTGTTGGTGGATGCCTAGTGGTGTGGCTAATCAGAATGTCTTACACCTCATTTGCCCTTACTGCAGGTTGTCAGCAGGATTTGAACCTTGAGTGTTCAGCAGAGATCCTTTCTGTGTAAGCTCAAGGAGTCATACTGGCAGCCTTGAGACTGATAAGTCACAAAAGGGGGCTGTGATGCACATTGCTAATGTGTATTGCAAATGTAAGCAGGCTGTGTGTATTTATGAAGAAATGTCAACTTTTTGTTTTGTATCCTGTGTAGTCTTCCGTATTGATTTTCTTTGGCACCCTTGGTACTCCTCCTCAGAGACACTGTGTGCAATTTTCCAGCTCTGCTCAAGTTGTAGCCATTTTCCTAAAATATACTTAGCCACAGATTTCAGTCTGCAAAACATTACTGGTAAAATACATGCATATTTGAAAACGACATGTTCCCAGACACCAAGCCAACAAGCTGCATCCATCACATGCAATGAAAGATAATTGAAAGTGTTGAATTTATTTTCAGTAATGTATCCTTATTAGCGGTCTGTTCACTCTGGAATAGTGGCTTCCTTACCATATGCTCTTGGTAATGCAACAGTTCGTGTGTGATACTGGGTACAATGAATCGAACGTGTAAGTGTTCGGAGCCTACGCATAACATAAGGGGACTCCCGACATAAATTTGGATGTGTGAGCTTTGTGTGGAGAGAGTTTTAAATATTCTTTCGAGGTGCCTACATGAGCTGTCTCTTGTGGAAGACAGCTGGCCCCCTCATGGTGCAGAGCCTGTTGCAGAATTGCAAATTGAGAGGGAATGAGCTTTCTCTCTGTATATTAGTACTTTGGTATTTTCACAGGAGCTGTAAAGCTTCCTTCCTCGGCTGTTTTTTCCCAGCCAGAGGACTACAAAATATAAAGACAGCTTTAAAAGACAATTTCATGTAGCCTGATTAAATAGTAGAGCCAAATTCCCAGTATCAGCTTCGTAATTATAGGATAAATTACAATCGGAGAGCTTTTTGCAATGAGAAGTATCCAGAAGCAGAATGGGACTTCAGGTTTTCAAATGGGAAAAACCCTGCAGAAGTGAAGTGAGTGGGGGTGGGTTTGCATAATTAAATGAAAATGAAGGAATGTCTTGTGCTGCTGTAGTCCCAGCTAAATGTCTGGTCTGTTTGCTCAGGATAACAGCTCTAATCTATGACTATAGGTTACTGCTGGATTCCTGCCATCTTGTTTAAATTAGATTTATTGCCTGGGGAGTGGAGGGTGTAAGCGGGAAGCCATTGTAATTTTCATGGTTTGGACACCAGTGTGTTTTCATGAGCTGAAGTTAAGTGTCTCTGGGGATGCTGAATATCACTGAAACATTTCCTGAGTTCTCTTAAGCTGTATAATGGTATGTCCGAGTCTGTTTTCCAAAGGACAGAGCTTTTTGTTTGGTTAGTGACGTCTTAGTTCACTGAACTAGTATGTTTTTGCACTTATAATTTATTGAGGAACAGAGGAGGAGGAAGATTGTGGAGGAAAAATGAAGGCTTCTGCCTTAGAAAGCTAGGAATACTGTAGTTTCTTTTATAACCCTGTAGTAATATATGTTTCTATTTACTAAAATCCTCAAGAGACTGTGACTTTGCAACTGCTGTGTTGGAGAAAGTTTGGGTTTTTTTGTTTGATTGTTGTTGTTTTAGGCTGCAAGCAGGTAAGATGGTTAGGCAAGCACATAGTTTTAAGTAAAAAAACCAGTAGCTGGAGCACCTATGGTTATTGACATTCTTTGGGCAAATCACTTTGCTCTTCTTTTTCATTTTATGTTACTTAGCTTTTACTGCACCAATGCAACAGTAGTGTGGTTTTACTTGAAAACCTACATCTTAAACTGTGTACACGTTAACTACCGTCTTCTACCAAAGTCTGGGTATCAGAAGTACTGCTGTTGCCCAGTTAGTGGCACTGGCAAAACCCAGCCTCACCGTAGCCCCTGCTAGACTGTTGAAGCAAGCCATGGTGTGTGTTGGTTGGGATAACATTTTGACTACTTTGCTACAGTATTTGGAGAATGTATCATGGTGCTTAGGCAGTGCTGCTTGTCCTGGAATGTTGCCTCCTGATTTAACAACTTAAAAACCTACATCTTAATGCCTTCAAGCATTTCAGATGACTGGGGTCCTTTTTGGTGTTTTGGGATTGTTTCTTTTGTTTTGGTCATGTCTACCCCTTTAAGTTTTACGTAAGCTGAATTGAAGCTGAAGGAATTAATGTGACTTACTCCCAAGTCCAGTTGCAGTCTTCTCTGTTAATCACAAAGCCACAAATCACTTATTTGTCCCTGAAATGTTTACTCCTCCCTTTCCTTTCTTTCCTAATCTGTCAAACTCCCACATCTTTTTATCTTCTTTGTCTCTGTCTTCCGCCCATCCCTTCCTCAAAGTTTCCATTGACCCTTTTCCCTCAGATGTTCAGTGTCCCGCCTTTATCTCAAGATTTCTTGGCAGCATGCAATATCTTTTGCATATACAGGCTGGATCCTGGTAATGAAATGTGTTGCTGCTAAAGGCAACAAATTCTTACCCTGTAAGAAGTGTTGTGTTAACCACCAATGGGTTTGTGCAGGACATGATGGAGAAATCTTTCCCCACTGCTTTGAGTATGGCTGACACCTGCCTTAGCATGAATGAGGATGGTAGCAAGGACACCTATTGTTCTTGAATCATGTATTGGCCATGTAAGCAAATGCGTTTCTGGAGTTTGTTCTGGGTCTGAATTGGACCAACTGACTCTGATAGTTTGTCCTCTGGAATTTTGGCTGAATCTGTGGATGTATATTTTCCTAAAGGTGTAGCTGTATTGGATAAAAAAATACTCTCTGCATTGCTATCTGCTTCCCTCTTCTTTGAGGTTATGGCATTTTCTGATCCCCAGCTGCTGCTTTACAATTCCAGGTTCATTCCAAAATGGTCCAGGTTAGTGGAGACTGCTGGAACTTTCAGCATGCTATCTTGCTTAGAAAAAGTGTGCATGAACCACTTCACTACTGAGCGGAGGAGATGACTTGCTCTCCAGAACCCTCACAACACAAGGCTGGCAGTTTGTCTGTCTAGCAATAGCTGTGGTGGGAAGGGAATGAGTGTCCCTAGCACTAATGAATTGAACTGAACTGTAAACGTTGAGTTATACAGGATCTGTGTGTGTGCAAATCTAGATAGCCTCTGTGAATGCTGGCAGTGGGAGGAAAAAATATGGCTGCTTTGTGTGTCAAGCTGTGTTCTAAATATGACTGTTGTTGCTCATGCTTAGGGTGTGAAAAATGAGGATCATGTCATTACTGTAAAATTGAGTCCTTTCCCCACCCTTGAAAGTGTAATTAATGTTCTGGTTTGAGGTAAAACAGAACCAATTTTCTGTTCAGTAATTTTACTTTTTAGCTGGGCCTCTAAATAAACTGAAATTAACAGCATATTGTTCAGAAACTGTTCACTCTCAGAGTGGTAAGACCTATTATACCAAGGGATGGTGTGAAATATGTTCATTTGATTCATGTCAATATGAAATAATGCTAGGGCCACACGATGAAATGTGACTCTCTCTGCATGTAGTCTTTAACCATTCTGTTCTCTTGTATAGCCACAAGCCTAGGAGGGNGGGCTTATTGCTACAACAACCAAGGTCAGCTAACTCCTTTATTTGCCCCATTGGAGGGTTGGAAGTGGAAAAGCATGGAGGGGTGTCACCTGTGGGGAGAAGTGGACAGGACAGGTGACCCAAAACTGAGCAACAGAGTATCCCATCCCATCTGCATCATGATTAGTATAAAAGCTGAGGGATGAAAGGGTCAACTCTTCCTTCAATGGCTGATGTCTGAGGAGGACCATGTCTGTTCTTCTGCCTTTGATCCTGATCTAAGCGTCCTTGACTCCAGATCTGGAATCCAGCTCCTGTCCGTTGCTGAGTCCAGTCCGGGACTTTTCCCTGTGCCTGCTGGTGATGTGATTGTCATGCTGGGAGCTTGATATGGTTTTGTATATACTATATACTCTTTTTTTCCCCGTTTCTTAAAAATAGATTTTCTTATTATTTATTAACATTTTCATTAGTTTAGTTTTTTTCCTCAACTCATAAATCTTTTTATCTCTTTGTCTCCTCTCTTTGAAGGGGGGGGCATCTATCATTGTGATTGGCTAATCTGTCCAAAACCATGACAATTAAATATCATTGTTACCTAAAGTGAACCATGGCATATGAAGATAAATAATGCATGTTGGCAATTTTATCATTTTAAGCAAAACTTTTAAGCTCCTTGTGTCTCAGCATAGCCACCTATACTAATACATACCCATGTTTGAGTGGGGTTTTTTGTTTTTACTTTTTTTTTAAAGGAGAAGCTTAGAAATATTCCCTAGTGTATCGATGTGGGGTAGTTTATGGAGATGCATCTCTAGCTTAGCAAATGATATCAGAGAGTGAATTTGTCTCTGTCAAGGGCAGGAGGGAAGCAAATTAAGAGATGCTGTTGCATGCTTACTTCATGGGGATGAGTGTTTTGTAAAGAGTATGGTTTGAGATGAAATAAGCAAACAAGAAAAGCCTAAATAATTGAAGGGTGTTTTGAATTAACTCTTTAATTTTTATAAAGTTTGTTTCAAGGCTGATTTGAAGTGCATAAAACCTTTCAAACTTCAGAAACTTTAGCTGTGGAAAGTTATGTGATGGCCCAAGCCCATCTCACCTTTTGTGTTGTAGCGATATAGCATTAAACAGTTTCTTAGTTACTTGCAATGAAATGTCCCATTCTGTAGATTTAAAAGCCGTTTTTTTCCACTTTGATGTTCTGTGTCATTTAACAGGTTTTGATCTCAGTCAATATGGAGTAAATCCAGAGTAATTCCATTACAGTCAGTGATGTTAGTTTGAGTTTACACCAGTATAACTGAGGTCAGAGTCTGTCTGTGGTTGTCTGCTTTCTTAACTTGCTAAATATTACATATTTCACAAATATCCTTTCATATCTCCTCTTCAGACCTTGTTGGCTCCTCCTGCTTTCCCAAATTCCAAGAGTAACAATGTAGGTGAAATTTACTTGATGAAAGATTGTTTAAGCAGGGTCTGGCTTTTATTAGCTCAGCTGTTTTTCATTTTGTCAGCTCTGTTTGAAGTTTCATTGTACTCAGGATAGGATCTGAATTCATCATGCTTTTCCTACTTAACTCAATTTTTGTCAATTGGAAGTGCAGTGTTTTAAATTATAGGGTGCACTCTGACATTATCATTGAGTTAGAATTGTACGCCTTGGTGATATTTCAAAGCAGTTTTTAACTCTGAAGATCAGAAAAGGGAAAAACATTGTGCCTTAAGGCAGTACTGTTAATCAGCAGCATAATGTGTTTGAAAGAGCTTAGTAAATTCGAGATGTAGCTTTGGAGAATGAGATTAATTAAATTTTTCCTGTTTTTGTTTATATTTCCTGACATTACACTAGCTTTGTAGGAGTGTACTCTGAACAGAGTATTTTAATTTACCATGTGTGAGAGACATCTGGAATTTCATCTAAGTTATTCTGTGATTTAAATTGGGTTCATTATTAAGGTTAGATATTTGGACAGTTTTATCTGTGTTTATATAGTTTAGCTAGTATGCTGGGGTCTTCTTGGTTCACATAATCGTACTAGAAACAAATCCATAACATTTGTATTAATGTCTTTACAGTTGGACTTCTACTGGTACAGTATCTCTACCTTCATATGATGATAAATTATTCTGCCCATAATGTCCAGCTTTTGCTCTAGGCGTAAAGAAAGGATGGGAAATGGGAAACACCACCTCCTCCGCCATTTGCAGACCTTGGGCACAAACAAAATCTGTAGTTAAGCATTTTTTTTCAATATAGATTCCATTGATTTTGATATGATCACATATGCTTAAGTGTTTTTCTGAGCGAGGCCCTTAAGATTTGCCTCTGGCAACAAAGAGATTCTTCGGCAGAACTAGTGATTTAAACCTGTGCGTTACAGATCAGTCAGATGCCATTTTGCACTGTAAACACCTGAATAAGAGCTTCAGAGAAAGACTGAAGCACTATTCCTCTCTGTACCTGAATATCTCGTAAATTCCATGTAGTGACAGTCTTCACCATGACTATACCAGTGGGCAGTTCATAAAAACAGGTGGTTCCTTGATCCTGCACAACAGACTGTTTAGAGAGACCTAGTCATGCGCTTACGGCCTTTGCTCCTTGGTGTTAGTGTTCAAGAAAGTTAACCTGACTATTAATGTATGTAGGAATTTCATGTTAGATTATGAATGCCATTAGGAACTGCATGTTTTTATTTTGATTTTTGTGCCTTCTTTTGCATGCAAAAAATAAGGCATAAATAAGAAGTTCTGAGTAGCTGTGGCACAGCCATCAGTTCAAATACCTGTGCTTTCCTTTTAGAAAAGACTCTGCTATGGGCTGGGCAACTGCTCTGGATTCTCAGGCAGTCGGTGTTGGAAGCCTCGTAGCTGGAATCAAAAAGCTCACGAGAGGATGTTCAAAAGCAGAAAGGGGGTTGGCAGAGACCACCTTCTAAAGAGATTGCCCTTTGAGGAAGGGGAGCCATTCCATTATTGTGTGCTGTCCTGAAGCCTGAGACTTGTGTGGGGCAGTGAAAACCTGCTGAAGCGGGTGGTATTCAGAAAGATGTTTTCTTCAGATCTGAACTGCTTGTGCTGTTTAAAAGTGCCTGTAGTTAAGACGTTCCTTATCTAGGACTGTGCTTCATCGCTTAACACTTAGACTGTGTGTAGGCAGCATAACTAGCAAACCAGAGCTTTCAACACTAGCAAATCTTTTGTTGGAAAAGAATGTTTGGAAAACTGTAAGTTGGGGTGAAGTGGACAGTTAACGATTCAGTGTTGGGTCACTGGATGGCTGGACTGCTAAGTCTTGTGGCCTGTGAAGGACACCAGGCATGAGACCAAAACTTGAGGGTGTGCCTGAGAGGCCTAAGCAACCCCCATCAGAAAAAAGACAAAATGCAGTCTATAAGGGCAAGATTAATCTATTTTAAGAGTGGCTTCAGCTAGAAAAATATATTTTGTTTGAGAGGTGTATAACTAGTGCTCTTGTTCTTTAAAGAAAGGTGAGTGATGCACCTTATGTGACAATTTGGGCCACTTAAGTTATTAACGCATGTAGTCTATGGAAAATTACTCTTTTTCCTTTCTATTTTTAATGCTGTAGCGTTTTTGCATGAGTTTTTTTTTTTATTTTCTAGCACTACTGGAATCTTACTAAGCTCTCATAATTATAAAAATTGTTCCATATTATATATTAAGCCACTTGATTTTGCCCTGAAGAGGCTGAGGAGTGTTCACTTATCAACTCTGAGGCAGTACAGTAGTGAACTACATGAGGGTGGACATTTGCTGTTTTTGGATCTTGAACAACTGCTGCTTAGTAAATGCATGTCTTAAGCTGTGTCAGTCCACAAAGAATATGAGAGATGAGAAATTAATTTAAAATGTGAAATAAACACTGAAACTATGCTCCTACCCTTTCAATTCTTTGCTAGTAATAGGACAGCTGAACACATCATCAATTGAGAGCAATAGCTGAAGTAGCTCAGACTGTGAGCCCCCTTATTTCTACTCAACAACACTGGTGAGTGACAAAATCTCAAATTGCACCAAAAGCACACTTTTGATGTTGACCCATGGCATCCTCAGTTAATGTATTTGGCTGCCCGCTCCTTTCGCCTGTCTTGACTTTGGCAGGGGAGTGGTTACCACTGAAAATATCCCTGTACAAATTGTGAGAGTGTATTTCAAAGCATATACGTGCTCAGAGAGTGAGTGTTTTTGAGAGTCTGCTTTGTGTCTGGAAGGAAATATGCTTTTGATTGACTGATGTAGACAGTACAAGTCATGTTGTAGCATTACTTTTTGGAGTTTGATGGCCTTGAGGCCACAGATCTCCAAAGAAGAAAGCTTTGTGATCTCTTCTGAGACCAATTATTGAAAACAATTTGTTGAAAACAACAATAATGAAAAATACTTCAATTTTTAAACTTAATAATTCTTTAAGAATAACTCTTATTATTTAGCAATTAATTAATTTATTTCCATGTGAGAGTTCCATGTTTCTCCAGTAGTCAGCTGAGTACATCCCAGTCGTCTTGGACTAGGCCATACAGGAGGTGAGATTGGGAAGTACAGGGATCAAGGCAAATGAGTTAGTCTAACTTAATTTCTAAACATAAATAGTGGCATTATTTCAAACAAATTTTTGAAGATGAGCACGTAAAAAACAAAGCTTCTGTATAATGTATTCCTGTTCAATCAAGTTAAGTTGTCCTCACATGAAATGGAAAAGACGATTTTGTTTAGGGTAAAAAAAGTTAATGTTCTCTCTTTCTTCTTCCTCGCTCCTCACATCTGCTTTTTGAATTAGCTTGGAGCACGCTTGCATTTTGCGCTAATAAAACTCAGCGGAATTTTATAATCCACAGATAATATTTAATGTTTCCTTGTCTTCCACAGCTTCTTAAAAACTACTGAACGCTCAAACCTGCATCAAGAGCATAAATATCGTCATGATTTTGCTTTTTCTTCTTCCAAAGCCATGAAACAGCTTTCCTATAGCCATTAACCCCCTGTTCTGTTCAGATATCCCACCAGACGTTTGGATATTTAATGTCATGTTCCCTGCAGTCAGTGCCAGGGCAATAAGCCCTTGCAGAAGGGTGACAGAAATCTGCACAGAACGTGATTCTGGTCCTGCCGATGCTGCTAACCTCAGCCAACTGCACTGAACTGTAGTGTGTAGATAAGCATGGGTAAATCTGGGTGGATTAGTAGCCACCCAGTTAAGCCCTCATGAATCTTGCTCTAATAAGCTGCCTAGAGTTACTGCTTGCGTAGAGGAGTTGGCAAAAAGGCAGTGTATTTGTAAGTGAGCTGCCAGTGAAAAGGAAACAAATGCCACTTCTGGGACTAGTAGATGGCATCTCAGTAGTACTACAGGCTGCCAAGCGGCAGGGCCAGGCCCTGTAACTTAGATGTGTCTGTGTTATTTTTGTGAGCTGTGCTTTGTGGCCTTAAAGTAAGTTCCTTGTAAAACACTTCTGGTAGCTTAATTCTGAGTTTATCCTGAGCCAAACCTGGTTGATAGCTGCTTACACAGGCATTGAAGAGGTTGGGCTGTGGTATTGCTAGTGATGTGCAAAGGCTCTTGCTTTAAACCTGTAAACCTGCTTAGAGCGTGGGAATGAGTTTTGGTAAAGCCGAGATTCTGTTTCATACAATTTATGAAATTTGTGTTTGTATCTTTTCTGTGAAGACATCAGCAACACCTTTCAGCTTAGTAGGGTGGCATCATCTACTTGAAAAACTTCTCAAGTCCAGGAGATTTTTAGGTACAGTCTCAAGGACGAGGAAGACAATGATTGAATGATTCAGATGCTGACTCTGGAGTGGAGCTAGCTCACACCGAGATGGCTCTCTAGCTGCTGCCTCCAGTCTCCTGTGTGATCCGCTCTGTGTGCATGACTGAGCTGTTGGTGATAGAACCCCAGAGCTGTCATTTCACAGCCGGAGAAGCAAGCTGAAATTGGTGCTTTGTGAATGAGCGTATGACTCTCTTCCAACTTGGGTTCTCTTCTAGTCTGTTCACAGTTGATTTTTAAAATTTTGTTGCTACGTTATAGGGTGTTTTGCAGGCTGTCAGAAACCTCAGTTTTGTACACCAAATGACTGTTAGCAGAAATGATGCTTAGATATGAGAAGGGGGGGTGGGGGGATTGTTTATGTACTATGGAGCTTATATAGGTCAGTGAATTTGCATATTCTCATTCCAAAGTGGTAAGTACACATGTGGTTTACAGTCAAATCCTCAGCAGCGTGGTCAGGATTGGATACTTCTGTGCAACTGGATTTATTTAACAAATATTCTCAGAGATTAATTGTTACTACTGTGGGGGCAAGTTCTGGTTTTTGATTCTTCTACCAGATTAAAAGGATGAGGTAAGTGCAATGCTACAGAGGGGGAAGAAGAACATTTTGTTACCTCCTGTGTGGTTGTTAAATGGCTCCCAGCAGGTAAACTTATGGGGAGTAGTGTGCCAGAGTTAGGGGTGGTGAGCGTGTGGCTGGTCCTCCTTGGTGCAGCTGCCGTGGAGGCCGTTGTGTGCTGCTGTTCCAGAGTGGGAGTTGGGAAGTACCAGAAGACACTCCGCAAGGCATTTTCAGTGGTTTGGATCACAGAAAAGGAGGAGACATGTGAGACCATTGTCACTATCAAGCTGTTCTGGCAGCTGTGGAGGAAGTCCTCAGCCTGGCTGTGTGACTCCTTTCCCCTTACCCTGAAGTTGTGGCAGCCATTGGAATTTCTTGGGCTTGGTTCCCTGTAGTTCTGCAATAAATTTATCCCTTACTGAATGATTTCTGCTGCTTAAAAATGTTTTTGTTAGTGCCTTTTAGAAAATTACCATTACAGATTATAGAGGCAAAAGTTAGGGGATGCGAGAAAGCTGCAGCCAGCTGACTTGCCAGCTAACAAAGTAAACAGTGCTCTAATGAAGGTTTTGAGAGGCTTATCTGGCCATGAAAAACTTGCTGTATCTTTCTTTTTAAATTGATACTTAAATACAAACCACATTTTCTAAAAAGCTGAACTAAAATGTTTCAGTATCCTCTTCTGCCTGGATTGGCTCTGTCAGATAAGCAATTTTGCAGCCGTGTTTTCTGCAGCTTTTTCCCATTGCTTTCTTGTGCAATTGAATCCTACAACAGCCCAGATTGGAAGGGACCTCAAAAATCGTCTGGTCCAACCTATCAAACATAGCCTCACCAGGATTAAGAAATGTCTGTTGGTTAGTAATAGAAAATTAATTATTTACAAAGTCTTCACTGTTCAAATTAATAGAAGATTTTTCAAAGGACCCAAACGTTTATTTCAACCTGGTACATCAGTAACTGACCTTAGATGCTTTAAGTTAAACTAAGTGATGCTTCTTTATTCACAGTGCTATTTGAGGCACCACTGTACTGTTAGAGCCCTGGGGGTAATATTCACAACTGGGTATTGTCAGAGTACGTAAGCGGTATATACAGTGTTATCTGCTGTAAAATTCCATGTTCTGCCAACTGCATATGGATTAATTTTGTGAAGTGGACATTTATTTAGAATCATGAATGGAGATTTGATGGCTAAAAGGAAATGGTTTGGGTTTCCAATGGTTTTACACTGGTAATCCTTTAGCAATTCATTTTATAGTGTAATACTTGGAGGAGAGCTGGGGCCTTTTCTAATTGAAATCAGTAAAAACTCTACCACGGACATAAGCAGATACATTTTTAAAAGTGTGAAGGAAAAAAAGACATTTTTTTGGTACAGCGTAAAATCATATGCAAAATACTAGGAGTTTTGTACTGAATATGACACAACTTTCTCATTGCAGCCAGTCTGAGTACTTTATTTTTCTTACGCTTGGAGATCTCCATTCTTGAAGGATGGCAACTGGATATATCGTACAGCTTTTTATAACATTGAAATGATGTTCATATGTGCTTGATTTTATTCTCCTAGAATTATCTAAAATGAATATTTCTTTTTTTATTCTTCTTCCTTGTGTTCTTTTGGAGAGACAGGTGGCTTGGTGTGAAAACTGAGAAAAACTTACTCTGTTTTAATTATGAAAGCGTGGGGAGGTCTGTGGTTAGTGTCTTATTGTCTTTTCCCTTTGTTTAGCGGTAATTGATTAATTATGTGGTATGCTGATAATTTACAGAGCAAAATTTATTTAAATAACTTTTCAAGGATTATGTCTGGCACCTGAAGGAGTTTTAGGTCACCCTTTACTTTTCTGTGTTCCTTGTATCCTCTGTGGAAGAAAAACTCCTAAAATTTACTGCACTGTGTATGAGCTTTGTGTCTAACAGATGTGCTGTTTTGTTTTGACCCAGGTGATATAACTCCTGCTTTTCAAAGAAACCCCAACAGACCCATTTAATATTCCACCAATGATATTTTAAAAAATTGTCTTTTACTATGTGGAGGTTTTGCCATAATATAAACCTGTTAAAGAACAGCATACGATTAATATGGTAACTTATTCTGGAAAGTCCTTGGCAGTTTTAAGCATCAGCTGATGAAAGCTGTGGCCTCCATAAAGCTTGTTAGGAAAAGAAAACATTGACTACTGTTTTTTAATAACTGTGTAGTAATTACACACGTCAAGTACTTTTCTGTAAGTACTGACTTGCTATGTCGCTACATGGTACATAGTGGGAATGTGGAGTATTTCCCATCATCATGGACTGAACAGTACTGGGTTGTCCTGTTCTCAAGCCATGTTCTCAAGATGCTCAAGTTGCTGTTGGTAACTTTATTTGCTTATGTGGTCTGTTTTTATGTAGATGTGGGTGCTGAGTGCATTAGTAATAACGTATCCTTCATGAAAGCAATGTGGCTGCGGTTTCAGCAGGAAAGAGCCAGTTGCTTTTTAGTTTTGATTATGTCTCATGGTCAAAGAGCTGACTTGGCTTGAGTAAGATAGCCCTCTCCAAGGGTCTCCCAAGTCTCTTTGAAGGAAGTAATCTGTGAACATAATCTTCCAAGCAGCAGAAGCTTTTAATTAGACTTTGTAATTGGATTCATCTATTCTGGAAAAATAAAAGAAGCTGTGATTTTTATTTTTTTTTAATTTAAATTTTTTTTTGTTAGTCGGCCTGTGGATCCCTCCTATGGTGAGAGAGATCTGGGAACGTGGCAAGAACCAGAGTTCAGTGAAGGAAAAGAAGGAGCCTTATGAGCGACATTGTGGTAATCTGCAGTGCCAAGAGGCTCCCAATGATGGAGCTTGGCTATTTCCGGCTGGCAGGACCACAGCCAGTGGTGTGGGCAGCAGCTCAAAATTAATCTTTGCTAGATGTTGCAGTAAATAAGTTCTTTTTCTAATACGATACCAAGAAAAATTTTTGAATTAAAAATTGAATTTTAATTAGTATTTAATATAACTCCAATGTGTTAAGGTTATTAATCACAAAACAGCACTGTAAAACTTGTAGTTACATTCATTCCTGCTCTATTTTCTAGTGTAAGTTCTTTATCCACTGCTGTTACAAGTGTTGAAGGAGGATTGCCAAAATACACAAACCAAGCAATGAGACAGAAATAGACCTGGACAGAACTGGAGTTCAGTCTGGAGAACAAATTTAAAGAGCATTATGAACTGAATTGTACTCAGTTCAGATTGTTAACAAGGGGAAATAAACAAAACCAGAAAGTAATCTGATGACCCTTTCAGATGTTCAGTATGAGTTAAGAGCTTGGGCCAGCTTTGGTAACTGATTGCTGCTCCCATGCTGTACAGTAGGGAAGCTGTGGCTGTAGTCCTTATCAGCTGGTTAGCCTTTACTGTAGACTAAGGGAAGCAGATGAGTCCAAGCTTGCATGCTGTATAGCATCAGCAAATGCTGCTTTCCCCCCCTCCCTTGTGTCTGCTGGTGCTTTGGCTTATTAGAAAAGAAAAGAAGCCATATGATCTTCTGTACTATTGGCTTGAAAGTGTAAAACCAAACCCCTCTGTGCACAGCAGAGCTGCACAGGAGCATGGGCAGGAGACCTATATGTACTTATTTCACTGAGATGGCTCATGGCTTGAATGTAGGGGACCACCTAGTTGTAGACACACATAATCTCCATGGCTCTTTCAGTCTTTTGGCCTCTCTTAGGGACTGTCAGCTGAGTTGCCAGCTGTGGCTGTGTTTTTTGTGATTTCGGCAATTATCCATTGAGGGCTGGCTAGAGGCAGCAAAAGTCATTTCAGAAGTGATGGCTGCTGGCCCTCTGATGAGAACAGACCTCCAGGGCTGTTCAAAGAACCAAGGGAAAGGAGGAAGAAGGTTGGTCTCCTGTAGATGCCAGGATTTTGTATGTTTGCTTGTCCCCAGAAATGAGGGTGGGAAAAAAGACCCCAACGTGCTTTGTGTCAGTCTTTTTATATTTGGGATATTTCATAACCAGTGGCATTACTTTAAAATTTAACTTCATGGAGTCAAGTTTTCTGCTGTCTCTGACTCTTATTTGTGCACCAGAAATAGACAAAATTTTCTGGTGGTACTGGAGGGGGAATGTTTGAGTGGATTATTTCCTTGTTATGTTGATCAACCTGTAGACCTATTTAGTTCAGTCTTTCTTTTTCTTACTTCTAGCCTGAGGGAACAGATTTTTTCAATCAGTGGTTCCTCAATGAGTGTGATGTAGTACCACTCATGCAAGGGGCTTGAGAAGCTCTGAGGCCCTTTTGTGCATCACCCACTTAAGAGAGACTTTCTAGTAAACCTAGATTTATTTTAGTGGTCTCTGGTTAGAAGAGGTTACTCTGCAGACCCCTGTAGTTCTTAGAAGGTAGGGCTAACGGTGTGCTAGTTGTTCATGCGCTGGCCAAACAACACCCGATTTTTATTTGGCTAATAAGTTCTAGACAACTGCATTTGGGGCCCATAAAGTAAACTTAGTACTTGTCGCAGTAGACAAAAGATAACAATATTAGACTTTATCCACTGTAGGTGTCCAAGCTTGCTTTACTTTTCCAAGAAATGTAAACATGTATAATGCTTTAGGGTTTTTTTTTTTACCATTGTTCTTTTCCTTTACAAAAAAAAAAAAAAGCAGGCTCATAAATGTTACAACAATAGGAAATAACAATGCAAACATGACACTTAAGGCACATTTTCAGTAAAACTTCTGTTAAATCTTTGGTCTCTGAGTTTCATCCGGGCTTTGAGCATTCTCCTGAGATGTCTGGTGAAGAATTTCAAGCACACTACCAGTTACCATTGCCATTCATGAGGATGGAGCTTCAGTAGTGCTACACTAATGCTAGGTCAGGCTGCTTAACAGTGCTTTACAGTTTATGTGGACCACCTATCTGTTTTTTTTATTTGAATAGCTAACTAAAGACAAACTGTGTGCAGTCTGACTTCTTCCAGTCTGTTGTTGTCTTAAAGCGAAGTTTGCATATTAAAGTTAATAGTCATAAGTCATGAGGCTGAAAAATGATTTAAAAAAAAAAA
>VXBJ01002386.1:601202-632767 GCA_013400055.1 Nycticryphes semicollaris
TTTTTAATCAGTTTTGCCCTAGGAAGGAATTATCAAGACTCCTAATCTCTGTCAAATAGACTGGTACTGAGTTTTATGTTGTCATATTTGTTTAATTGCTTAGGTACAATCTAAAATACGGTAGTTGTTATGCTGAATGTTGTGATTTCCATTTTGGAAGCCCTTGCCTTATTCAGTAATGTACATCCATTTCTTTTTTCCTTTCCTACATGATCAGTTTTATGCGTGTGTGCCGTATTAAGTCTTGGACCCCCATGTCAGTTTGAAAGAACTTTAGAGACAAAAGAGTTTAGTTACTGCCTAAGAAAGAGACACTGTCTTGCTTTGTTTGTATCAGGTTTTTCACCTTTTGCATAATCATCTCCAGAGGACCGTGGACAGCTTTGGAGTAATGAGCAATGGGGACACCTCCTAACAAACTTGTCCCAAATATTCCAATATTGGTGCCTAAAAATTGATTCCTAGTTCAGCATCAGAATGGACATATCCTGTTGGAATACTCAATATTCCAATCTTTACCTAAAAAACTAATGAATTTAAAAAAGAAAAAGAATTTTTTTTTCTTCTGCTTTGCTTGGCCTGTTTGCAGGATCTAGTTTCTAAGTAAATATTCTGTATTTAGAATGATCCATTTGTAACTATGCTTGACTTGAGGAATGCCTAACTTTTTTGCGTGACTCCTGCATGCAGTTATTAATACTTCAGGTAATTTTGAATGTGGATAAATGTGCAATTAGGCCTATAAGTTGATTTGCTATATCCATATCATTGAAGATCAATGAAAGAACAAAGTTGGGCCTTCACTACTTTTCTAGGACACCAAAACCTATTTTGAGTACTAAAAAATTGGTCTTTTTCTTTTTAACAATGTTTACTATTTTTTGTTAACTTGACTCAGGGGTCAGTACTGGGACCGGTGCTGTTTAACATCATTGTCAGAGACGTGGGCAGTGGGATAGAGAGCACCCTCAGCAAGTATGCTGGTGGCACCAAGCTGTGTGGTGCAGTTGACACGCTGGAGGAAAGGGATGCCATCCAGAGGGACATTGACTGGCTTGAGAAGTGGGCCTATGCAAACCTCATGAAGTTCAACATGGTCCTGCAAGAGTCATGCAGCTGGGTCAGGGCAACCCCAGGCACAAACGTAGACTGGGGAATGAATAGCTGGAGAGCAGCCCAGAGGAGAAGGACTTGGGAGTGCTCATGGATGAGAGGCTCAACGTGAGCTGGCAGTGCTTGCTGGCAGCCCAGAATGTCAACTGCGTCCTGGGCAGCATCAAAAGAAGTACGGCCAGCGGGTCAGGGGAGGTGATTCTGCCCCTCTATTCCGCTCTTGTGAGCCCCCACCTCGAGTACTGTGTCCAGCTCTGAAGTCCTCAACACGGGAAGGACATGGACCTGGTAGAGTGGGTCCAGCAGAGGGCCATGAAAATGATTAGAGGCCAAGGGCACCTCTCCTATGAAGACAGACAGGCTGAGAAAATTGGGGGACCTCAACCTACAGAAGAGGAGGCTCTAGGAATACTTTATAGCAGCCTTCCAGCACTTGAAGGGGGCCTACACTACAGGAGAGATGAGGAGATACTCTATCAAGGAGTATAGTGGTAGAATGAGGGATAATGGTTTTAAACTGAAAGAGGATAGATTTAGATTAGACACTAGAAAGAAATTCTTTATTGTGAGGGTGGTGAGGCACTGGCACAGGTTGCCCAGAGAAGTTGTGGAAGCACCATCCCTGGAAGTGTTCAAGGCCAGGCTGGATGGGACTTTGAGCAACCTGGTCTAGTGAGAGGTGGGCAGGGGGGATTGGAGCTAGGTGATCTTTAAGGTCTCTTCCAACTCTAGCCATTCTAAGACTGCATGATTTTTCTATGTCTTACCTTAGTTCAGTGCCACAAAGCTATTCAGCATTGTTTAGATGATAGTTCTTACACAAGGTGAACTTTTACAGTCTACTACTGTAAAACTGTTACCCTTTGAGTATCTTCAGCCGCTCTGTCTGAACTCATGCTTCACAGTTAACATTGCCAAAGTGCTAAAAGCAATTCTCCATCGTGATGTCTGGAATTCTTTAAGAGGGCTGTAGTTTAGCATTGCACAGACATTGGTGTCTCAGAACTGCCTCCGTGCATTCCTTCTACAGAGTCATGTCCAGATTGATGACTGCAGCTCGACTACAATTTTTGAGGTTCTTACTATGTCAGTAATTAAACATTCTAGAAGAGCTTTCTGTGGTGCTTTGTAAGAGAACTTACCATTCTTTCCTAAAGTTCTTTTTTGAAGTAGTTCCTAGCTGGCAGGTAAACTTAAAGCACTTCCAGTAATGTCTTCTCACTTTTATATAGTCTGCTATGAAGGCCTGAGTTTACCTACACTGAAGGAACAATCCTTGAGTTGCACTTTGAAGTAGCAGAATGAGGATAAAAGAAAGTGAACACTGTAACTTGGTGAAGGCTGTTTCAGTTTTTTTGGCAAGCAGGTCACATAAGCTGATGACATGACAGCATATGAAAGACAATAGATACTGGGTTTTTGGTACAAGATGGTGAGAATCAATGACATCACCATTTAGACCTAGAATGATGGGCTTGTAAAGCTACCTGTGAAGAGCACTGAATAACCTTCACGCATCGGGGAGAAGATCAGAATATGTGGATGAGGGAAGCAATGGCAGCCAAGAGTTGGATGATTATTGCCATTCCAGATGCCTTCTGTATCAGTAATTGATTAGTTTAGTGTTGGCAAACAGACTGTAGCTGTAAGTTTACATGAAGTACTTGCATCATGGCTTATGATTGGAAGTAATCCAGATATCCCTTGGATAAGAGCTGATACAGAGTGATATGGTTACTGTCTCACAGTGGGAGTGTTAGTGTCATTTGTGTTGCCACTATTTACCCCTTAGAGGACATAATTAATACTGAAGATGTAAATGAACCTATTCACTCCTTTCTGGGGCATTGCTTGACCTCAGGGTAAATGAATGAAGTCTGGTCTTGGTTGCAGAATTGCCTGGGGTGATCTGTGCAGCTCCTGTGAAGTTCAGTTCTGTCCTGACAGCAGATAACTCGATGTTGATTAGGCCATGCTCCCTTTCTAACCTCTAATTTAGGTGCAATTTCAAAGATCTTCTCTTTGCTGAGCTCACAGCAGAGGGCGGCCAGAGCCTTGGCGTGACTCTGCAGCATGCTGGCACGGGCTTGGGCTTGGCATCCACACACACAACTGGAGCCAGCCCTTGTTGCCTGTGAAACAAGGCACATTTTTCATCCAATCTATACTGGATTTGCTGTTTTAGCTTAGCTGAAGTATGTTGCTTTTTAGATCTTTATTTTATAGGGAAAGAAAGCCTTTCCAACAGATTTATTGCTTGAGAATTGAAAAATATAATCCCTCATCTGACGGGGAATAAAGGAGCTAGTGGTTTTTCTATATGTATAAACCCTGTTATTATATGCTTTAAAACAATGGTTGGCAGGAGGTAGCTTTATTATAGACGTTTGCTTTAAAGAATACCCAATGGAGGGTGGTACCAGGTGGAGCGGTAGGAGTGGGAGCATGGCAGGATGAAGTATGTAGAGGAATGGTGAGTCCTTATAATGGCTCTTTTGATGGCAGTGGAGCATCTTAGTAAACAACATTCACAGGTAAATGGCTCAAATCACAGCCATGCAGTGAAAAAAACCCACCAAAACAGTTTAATATTCTAGGAAATTTTGTGTGATCTCTTGGGTGACTTTCAAACAAATGGAAACCTATGTTTAGCAAAAGGCACTCATAAATAGAGCTCCTCCCGCCCCCCAAGCAAATGCGTGTGATTTTTAGTAGACTTTAGTGATGGCTGTTGTTGAAACTCCAGTGAAATAAAACTTTGGACTGTTTAAAAAAGAAAAATGCCTAGATTATGTGAAAGATAAAGGCATGATAATCTTTATAGGGCTTTAGAAACCACTGTACGGTCTGCTGAGGCAGCACTTCCATTTAAGCCACAGCTGTATTAAATTGGCCCTACTGCAGTTTCATGCCTCTCTTCCCCGCCTCCCCCGACTGCATAATTGTACCCCATTTTGTATGCTGGTACTCAGCTGATCTCTTTATGAGTTGTTTTGGGGCACTAAACTAGCAGAAATCCATTCACTTTTTTTCTTTTTGAGACTGTCTATTTATTTATTTATGGCTTATCATCCTGAACCAGCTTACTGAGGTAGATGAATGCCATTACCGGCACAAGAATTGGGCAGGGATGCCTGCCCAGGAGAGGGGAAGAATAAAGTGCATGAGTGCCAAGACAGATTAAGGTAAACTGTCAGAAATCACAGCCATAGGAAAACAGCTGTTTAGAATCATGTTGTATACCAATTAGGAAAGCAATTCTTGAAGGGGCAGAGAAGAGGCTAGTGGTACAGCTAGTGTGATTGGGAAATACTCAAATATGAGTACATATTGCTCACACACCCCAGATGACTTCAATTTAATGCCATGTCGCTTCTCCATATACAAATGCGTGGCAAACACTGCTTGTTTCTGCATCAGTTCTTTTTGGCAACTGCTGCTAGGTATGCCGAGATAGGCATTAGGCTCACACTGGGCTTCTCCAGTTAAAGGGTACATATTCTTTCAGGCAAGAGATATGGCACTTTTGTTTTTTTAACCTTTCTTTTTAGATCAGTCACTGGAGCTAGTGTGTGCAGTCTGTTCATAGAGACCTCTCCTTCACTTTTACCTGTACAACTGTTTCTGGGAAAATACACCATTGTTGTTTTGGTGTAGTCACATTTGTTTTAGGAATTTTTGTTACTTTCTGATTACTAAGAGCAGTTAAATGATTGGTGAGGAGTAAACATGAAACAAATGCACCACAGAATGCTTTAGGTGCCTATAAATGTTTAAGACAGCTAGATATTGGTAATACTGGAATGATTGCTAGTTTGATTAAGTTACTAGATTTGGAATCATAGATTTTAGTGCTGCATGTGCAATTCCTTTCTATTCAACGTTTTTAGTTGATGTTTTTTGTTTTGTTTTTTTTTGTTTTTTTTTTTTTTTGCAACCAGACTTCTATGACTCTGAAACAGTTAGGTCTTCAGTTGAAGCTGTCTATTGATAACTTTGTGTTTTCCTCATGCTTCCCAATTTTTTTCATCCTAGAAATTGGTCCAGTGACAATAACCACTGATCCCAAGAAATTTCAGTTTGAACTCAGGGAACTTTATGTTCAGGTGAGTAACGTGTTTGTTCTCTATGTGGTTCTAGCAAAGGCCCTGTTTACTCCTTCTTACCTTTTCTTCTTGTGTTGGTGTTTCTGCTACAATGCTTCATCAGGATGTAGGCCATCTATTTCTCTCATTTCACCTGCACAAACCGTCATTTTTTCTGTTCTTTGGTCATCTTAATTTATTATTATGTTTAATTAGGATTAATTACTTTTATCTTAGTTGACATCATTGTGTGGACACTCAGGTCAGTAACACAAGAAAGTATAGTTAGATAATGCTAACATTTATTTTGCCTTTTTATTAATCCTGTCACTTGTTCACAGACACTTCTATGAACTGTTTTACTGTGTTCTGGAACTGATTTCCCATGAAAGCCCTTCATCAGCTTTAAATAACCAGTTTGGGTACAAAAGGACTGTAAGACCCATCAAGTATTACTTAGGTAGTGCTTTCACTGCCATGCATTATTTAGCACCTACTGATTCAAAGGCGTCAGGTTGACTCTTTGATGCAAACCCTGTTGAACTGCTTCTGTAGCTGCGCTTAGGAGACAAGTAGCAGTTATTGAACTAGCACACTCTCTTGGTGGACTTTCTCTGGATGAGAACAAACCACAAATGACATCTGAATTGGGTGATGGAAAGAAAGGGAAATATTGGGATGGAGTTACCCTTACTGAAAGAAAATATAATCCTATTGTCATGTCTTTAAATCAAGGAAGAGGCTTCTGACCTATGGAAAACCCTGCTGGACTCAGTAGCACCAGACAGGCTCTCCCTTAGAAACTGGCATGTGGTGTAGCCCCTGTAATAAAAGACTGTTTGAAAGTCAGTAGTGCTCGCTTGGGAAGAATAATTAGTTTAAAATTTGGCAGAAAGATTAAACTTCAGAGAAGTCAAACATAAATTTTCAAGGAAGCAGAAAATGCCAACTATTATGCTTTTCTTCTTCATAGTGAATTTTAACCTTTAAAAATCCTTCTAATCTTTATTTTTTGTTTTCTAAATAGCTATACTGGAAAATAATTGCAGTTATTTGTAAAAGGTATATGATCTAGATGAAGCTTTTGAAAATTTAAAACTCTTAATTTACAAGCAAATTGTTTAAAGGTTTAAGATTTCTTTTTTTTAAGACTGCGTATTTTAGAATCACTTTCAAGATGTTCTCATTCAGCTAAATTAAGACTTTCACTGACTTGCATTCACTCATTATATTGGTGAAGGGTCAAAAGATTAATTAAAAAAGTGATTAGAACAAGACTGATAGCACAAAGTGGAGTAGTTCTTGCAGGATATGTGAACACTTCAAACATGTTTGTTGTTAGCTGTCTTTCTAGGAAAAATAGTGTAAGATGCAAGAATGAATATTGTGGAGGTAGGGGAAATTTTAAGGTGAGTTCATTTTGAAAAAGGTTGTAGAGCAAATAATCTCACTAATGACCAAAGATAAAATTAAGGTAAAACCAGATTATTTTAAGGAGTCTTATATAAAAAACATATTCAATAAAAATATGCTCTCTAGGACTACTACAAAACTTGTCCTCCCTGGGCATCAAGATAAGCTCAGCTCTTGTTTTCCAAAAACAGTAATCTGGTCACAGAACGATTGGAGGGTCTGTACATGACACTAGCTACTGGCTTTTGGCTGGCATTTGACATCAGGTAAAAATTAGTCTGTATATATTTCAGTGAAGAAACTAGGTCCTGTTCCCTTTACAGTCAAAATGATAAAGGAATTATTTCTTAGACGCCTCGTACGTTGATCCTATTTTGCCTACATTTTGTCTGTAATTGACAATAATTTTATGGATAGCCTGACAATAACTTGTACTTGGGCAGCAGTGGCTTCTTGGTGGCTTGTGTTAACCAGTTTTTTTTTCGTGTATTCTTGTATTAAGTACAGTTTTCACAAGATATAGTTATTTGGATAAGCAATGTATTTATATCTTGTCTATATGAAAATCTTTTAAGGTATATGCACGTAGGTTGAGTTACACAATTCCATGATACAGGTGCTGACACACTTGCATCAGCAGTTATGAAAAGGCCTTATTTGTGTATTTCTCAGTGTAAAAATGAAATTTCATGAAAATAGTCTTCTGTAAGACTTGTTGGTAACAATTTTAAATAAGATATTAAGTTTATCCATTTGTGAGTGGATATAATGTTATTTAAGCATATAGCTATACGGATCTTAAATATAGGTATAAGAAATGTGAATAGTAAATATGAGCTGAGCTAACAACCTGAACTTCTGTGTGCCTGTCCACACTCAGTGGAAAATGAGACTTGCTGAGCTTTACTCACCTCTGTTTTTCCAGAAAATTTCACAAGGTAATTGTAACCAAATTTAATTGTGCTTTGGAGAGAAAGGCAGGGAACATTGAAAGGAACATTTTCTTCTTTTTTTAATTAAAGCTAATACATTTTTTTTTCTTTTCATAGTTCTATGTAGCTGCCTGTTGAGAATACCCTTTTGTTACGAGAATAAAGTTCACACTTGTTCTCAGAGTAACTGTTTAGCTCAGCAGTGCTTTTCCTATTATACATAGAAAATAGATGCTGCCATACAGAGCATTACATGGAACAATAATCTAGTTGACTTGAAGTGGGAATAGAGGCTTTCTTGTTCCAAGTAGGTGTCTATAGAAATTACCTATTATCTTGACTTGGCCTACAAATTAAAGCTTTATGTGGAGCGGATTAGATATTAGGAAGAAATTATCTACTGTGAGGGTGGTGAGGTTGCCCAGAGAAGGTATGGATGCCCGATTTCCTGGAGGTGTTTAAGGCCAGGCTGGATGGGGCTTTGATCAACCTGGTCTAGTGGGAGATGTCCCTGCCCATGGCAGTGGGTTGCAACTTGATGATCTTTAAGATCCCTTCCAACTTAAACCAGTCTGATTCTATTATTCTTTCTGGTGCTGCCGGAAAAGAGTGACCATGACATCAACTATTTTCAGGGATAACCACAATCCTTCCTTGGACTTTATTTTCCCAAAGGAATTGTTGCAGTTGTTGCTTGTGAGTGAGTCTGTGACAATAGTCTGCAGAAACCATACAAAGCTTAGGATAAAAAATTGTGAATATTTATTAGAAGCTGAAAAAGTATCTGTCTTGAGTGTCTCAAAAGAATGTAACTTACATGGTATGTTCTTTGTTTTTCTTCTACTTGTGAACAGGGTGGTGGAGACTGTCCAGAGATGAGCATCGGGGCAATAAAGATCGCTCTAGAAATTTCTCTTCCTGGTTCTTTCATCTATGTATTTACTGATGCACGATCCAAAGATTATAGACTTACCCATGAAGTACTTCAACTCATTCAACAGAAACAATCACAGGTACAGAGGGGATTTACAGTCTGAGCTGACTTATTCATTTAATGCCCTGCTTTCTCAATACTGAAGGGTGAAATTTTTCTATGTGAGACCTAGTGAAGACTTTTTATAGAAGGGACCATAACACTGCCATTCTAGGGAACTTTTGTTTTTTTAAAAGAGAGAGTTAACTGGTCGGGTTAAGAAGAAACATAAAGGAATATTCCTTTCGATATTGTGAATTAAATAGTGCAAATTAACCTTTTACCAGTGTATGTATTCTTGTTCAGCTTACCACTTATGTGGTTTTATTGTTCTGAAGCAAGTATTCTGTGAAGTGCTGATAGATGAGTAACAGTTCTAAAGTGATTCCTGTCTGTTCGTTTTCTTCTTCATTGCTTTTTCCCTGAGCAGTGAGTACAATTTGAGTGTCCTTCACACAAAGTAATATGAACCTGTGCCAAATGATACAGTTCCTTTGTTGTCATGCCTTAATGTTATCTTTGTAATATGTTCTTAAAGTTTGCACAGTGTGCCAAATTACCTTTTTT
The DNA here is from genome assembly GCA_013400055.1 of Nycticryphes semicollaris. Lineage (NCBI taxonomy): Eukaryota > Metazoa > Chordata > Aves > Charadriiformes > Rostratulidae > Nycticryphes > Nycticryphes semicollaris. The sequence goes on from VXBJ01002386.1 coordinate 610,286, forward strand.
TTTTTTTTTTTTTAAATACAGGTAGTATTTGTACTGACTGGAGACTGTGATGACAGGGATCACATTGGTTACAAGGTCTATGAAGAAATTGCATCAACAAGTTCTGGTCAAGTTTTTCACTTGGACAAAAAGCAAGTTAATGAGGTAATTTTGCTTGAATTCTGCAATATAGAAAACAAGGCAGGAGCTTATACTCAAAATCTTTTAAATTACCTGATCATGGGTTAAGGAGAATAAGGGGACTTTCTAAATGTTTTTGGTATGTGGACTCTGTTCCTCCTTTCCCTGCTTTCTTTTTCTGTCTGCTGTATCAGGATGCAATTCTGCCACTTTTATTTTTGTTAGGGAACCGTGAACCACCATATCTAAATAGAACCTCACCAACTTCCCTCTACCTGTGCCAGAAGGCTTTAAGGAGTTAAGGAGGAAAGATTTAAAATAAGCAGCAGTTCTCTGCTCCAAGTAGCCCAGTGGTTTTACTACTCTGAAAGAGTGCAGTATCAGCTTTAAATGAGCATTCTCTTAGTAAGCAAGGGACTTCTGATAAGGCTGCACAAAAACGTTTCTCACATTGTGGGCAGGTAAGTGTGAGCTATCAGTTTTCATTGTTCACACAGTATCTGTGCTAAGTTTTTAATTGAGGCTATTGTTTCAATAGTTTTGATGGCTTTGCTGACTTACTGATAATTGTGATTGCTGACCCACATCCTTGAATGACTGTTTTCTTTGTGAACTCCAGTGAGTCTTAGGCAGAAATGAATTTGCCATAGCGCATGAGAAAATAATTTGGGGAGAGATGATATCACGTTGGTTATCCAAGGAGCTGGAATTGTTTATTGATGTTGTAAACTCCTTGACTTTGGGGTATAGGCAATAACCAGATGAAGTATTTTAATAAAAATTTGCTTTTAATAAAAAGTTAGTTCCTTTTTCTTTCTCTTCCAGAATTTGAGCAATGACAAATGTTAGAGAGACATTGCAGTTTTCTGCTGTTACTGCCTAAAAAAACTGAAGTTCTTATTGGGGATATTATGAGATACTGGCAATAATGTGAAGGTGATTAAAAGGAGGAACATCCCAGAGGATTTATCCTCCCAAAGTCAGATAGGTTAAAAGTCAGAGGAAAGAAAAGAAAATAGCTGTTGGGACTGTGCAATTCCTGACCTGCATTTTGTAATGATTTGTGTATGAAGGGTAAAGCATCTCTCTGAGACTCCCTGAAATCCCTTTATACAGAAGGGACTGTGATACTGCCAATGGGAAATGTTTTTTACCAGGACTGAATGGTTTGGATAAAGTTTTTGTTTGATTGTTTTGGGAGGTTGAAGTGAGCAGATAGAGCAACTTGTAGATGCTAGGTGACCTGAAGTGGAGCTGACAAGCACTGTTCTGTTGGCTGTCTGCCTCTGCTTTCTGAACTTCTTGGCACTTTCCCAGTTCTAAAAATAGCAGTTTCTGCTTGAATGGTTAGTCTGTCTTTGAATTTTGAGTAAAGTTTTAAGCAGGGGGTTTCAGTACCTGCTTTTACCGCCTTTCTGCTTCATCTTAGCGTTTCCTTTAAGCAAATAGTGGGCTTCTCATCTGCAAGCTAGACAGCCTGTGGCCTGCACAACAGCTGAGTTTGATATCAGCAAGTGGTACACCTACATCACTTTCAGAAATCTTCCACAGTAACTGCTGAACAATTTACATTAAAATTATTTCAGAGTCTTTTGGTTTTGGTTTTAGTGATTGTTGACTTTACGTAAAATTATGCCTGGGCTAAGGGACCGTGAAATGAGTTTGCCAAAAGGCTGTCATCCCACATAAAACCTTCACCACAGATTGCTGTTCTGGATCAGAAGTCCTAGTTTCAAGGAGCATATCCACCAATGGGTGGATGCAAATGAACAGGAGATAAACAGCTGATGCAGATTATGGTATGTCCTTCAGGAAAGATTCAACAGAAATAAAACCTGCCCTCCTTTTTATTGGAGTAGTCAATGATGTGTAAAGAATGAAGTTTATAATTGCCAAAACACTCACTGTTTTGGGCCTAAACACAGATAATGCTGCATTGTAAATTAGGAAAGAGCTACAGAGTCGTGAATACTCTGCCAGACCAATGTCTTGTTTTGTTAAAACACTTTTGTTTGTTCTACCCCCAAAAAACCCAAACAAAGTTATATTTAGTGTATGAAGTTTCAAACCATTACTCTCATCCTTGCCCTTTGTACATTAAGTGGAGAATGAAGCAATATTATAAGCTAGCTACAAGGAAACACAACAAAACAGCACTTGATACTTATCCAATGCTTGTGTTATCGAAAAGACCTAAGAAAACTTATTGCCTTTTTTTCACTTCTGGAAAAGATGTTATGATCTCAAATACTACAGTTAACTTGGTCAAAATTATTGTCAACTGACAAAGTTGTTTGGTTTAGTCCAGCAACGTGTGAAATAGATAAGTATCTCCACTTATTTGCTGAATGAAGCTCTTCTACCAGTATGAGAGGAAGGTCATATACTGACAAATTTGCCATGGTTTCTGTGCACTAGATTAATAAGAATATTCTTAGTCTAAAGCACAAGTTTTTGTTTTTATTATCTAAAATTTTTCTAGATTTTTCCTTCATTTGGATTGTCAGGCATACCATCATCTCCAGGAGTAACGTTGTACTCCAAAACCATATCAGGTTTCTAATAGTAAAAGGCCAAATATATTTTTGTAATATGTGGTAAAACTTAGTTGTGGTTTTGAAGTTCTGTTAAAACCTTGTGAATACTGCTGTTCTCAACTACAAATTACGTGGTCTTCAGTTTGAAATTTTCAAACTGGTCTCTATTTTTGAGACTTATCCTCCTAAATCAGTTCTAAAATGAATGTCCTTCCATCTGAAATATGGTAGCATTCTCGATTTGCCTCCAATGTCTTGGAAAGGTTATGATGCTTGTTTTATCAAAGCATTTAGGTCCTGATTTTGAAAGGTATTTCTTTAGGATGAGATTTCTGTGGCTGCTTTTGTAGGCTCAGGGCTTATTTTGCAATAATTGCTTGAAATTAAAATGCATTGAGAGTACACATCAAACATGAATTAAATTCTCCTGTTAAGAACAGATTATGTGTTTTTATAACCATAGACAGTTTTATTTGCATCTTTCCAGAAGGTACTAATTTTGTCTTGAACTGAAGTTATATTACACCACACTTACCTATTCCCCCCATAATGGAGCTCTGTAAGGAAATTTGTGTAAATTATTCTGATGCCCAGAGGTTTGTACTGATGTCAGAACTGGTGTTGAGATGAACAGTGATATCAGCACAGTGTGAATTTGGTACAGCTTAAAAACAGTGGTGATTTAATTAGTTATTAGTGCCTGATGAATTGGACTGATCAGTATGCTAAAGCTGGGAGTTCATAAGAACTGATCTAGTGAGCAGCAGTTTTAAATTTCTTTTAGTATTGAAACACTTACTGGATTTTTCTTGTTCTAACTTTCCTGTAAGAAGGGAAATTTTTCCCTAGGCTGCTTAGAAATACAGCTTTCTCACTGATTTTTAAAATAAGTAGAAGTGCATGTTCCATATACAACTCCATATACAGAACGTTGATGGGAGGGGAACTGAGAATGATTGTGAAGGAGATTGGAGATGTGCGTTGTCTTTGGTGGAAAAAATGGGGAGTTGTTGAGTGACTCAAAATATAGATAGGACTTAGATGAAAGGGAAGAGTTTGCAATTTGGGTGAGAAGCCTGTGAATAACAGCGATGATGTGAATGAGAGGAAACTGCAAAGGGGACTGCAGACAGGGATAGAACAAGCCTGGTAGCAGAAAGTAATTAAAAGGAATGGTGCAAAAGGGGTCATTCATGTGGGGAAGGTGCAGAAGGTTAATGTTTGTAAGCACATGTTGATCTGGAATGAGATAGCGTTACAGGTATGTATTATGTATGAACCAAATGTATGTTTGGATGATGCTACACGAGGAAGCAATTTTAAATTTTGTTTTACTTTATTTAAAATGTAAAAGACCCTTCCACTGCTTTACAAGAGTAACATGAAGGTGACAAAGTCAGAAGCTCAAAATTGCAGGTTAGAATTAAGGTCTCTTGCACAGTCGTATTTCTTGTCTTCTCCCACCATCCCAAACACTCAGTATGCATCTTCATGGAAAAAGAAGGAATGGTTTTCATGGCAGAGGCAGCTGAATGCTGCCTTGGAGAGTGAGTTTGTTTTACTCTGAAGATATGTATTGTACAATGGATACCAAACGAGGGGGGGAAAAAAAGTAGTTACAGCTGTCCTTCCGCTGTTTTATATGGAATTTAGATTCTCTGGAACAAATAGACTGTGATTGTGTATATAAGGACTGTCATAAAGCAACAGCAAAAAGATGTTTTAAAGACCGTTGAAAGCAGGCAGACTTAATTCTTGCATTTCCTAACTTTGAAGAGCTTGAGATTCAACACTAATAAACTTTTCAGTCGTATAGTTCTTCTACTTGTAATTACAGTTTTATGTATAATTTATGATTTATTTTCATAGTGGAATTTTTACATGCACTATCATATTTTAGATTTGCATTTAAAAGCATTATTTGAGTATTTTTCTCTTTATGGATGTAAGTATGAACCTACATATACTTAAGCAATGAAACAGTTAAGTTCAAATCCTGTTGCTTTGACTGAGAAATATTCTTGAGACCCAGAATAAACAAATGGGAATAGAGACCATGGTCCATAGATTTTTGCCAGGTTTTGGTATGCATTCCAAGAAAAGACCTGACAGCAGGGCAGGTTGCAAGAGCAAATTCTCTGAAGTATTATAAATTATTTCAGTATTTGCCCTTCCCCCTCTAGTAATATTAATCAAGTAGTTTTTTGGCAGAACAACAAAAGCTGCTGTTGTTTTGAGGGCTTTCCGTAAGGGTCTCATAGGGCAAAAAAAATAAAAAATCCACTTCCAAACCCAAGTTACAGCAGTATTGCAAACGTCTTTGGTATGACAGAGTTGGGAAATGGATCTCCCAGAATTGCCTGTTGAACTTTAGGGAAAAATTTAGCTCTACAAGCAAGTTACTGCCAGAGGTAAGACAGCTGGGTCATTGTTGCGTTTCATTTTTAATTTTGAACTTGAAAAACTCTCAAAAACTGAAGCTGGGTTCCACTATGGATTTAAGACCCTTACTCATTCTCAGTAGCTTATACTTCTGATATAAACTTAAAATCTTTGGCTTAAAAACAAAGGTATTCTTGCTTTATTTTTCCTGAAATGGCAGTTGCATGTCAATTCTTCCCTGGGATGATGCATTTTAAGGGTGAATTCTGCTACTCCTAAGTAGCCTCAGGGTCATCAGCCAACCTGCCTACAGTTAATGAACTGGAATTCTAGCTAAGGTTTACAGCAGTTGCTGCAGTATTGAAGTACTTCATTCCTGTATCTGTTCACATAACACTCCTGTGAGACAAAAATGTGTTGTTATTCCCCATTTGATTAAGACGGTGTGGTTAATGTGACAGCTCAGCAATCAGGTGAAGTAATTGCACAAACTAAAAATAAAGAATGAGGACAGAATCCTTGTTAACTTAGTCAATGTACAATTATAGGATTTGGAGGGTCTAAAAACCATACCTTATGTAACTAGATCAATATGTATTTATATAAGGAAATACATTTCCATATGTGTAAGTTCAGGCACAGTTGGCATAATGTGTGCTTGAGAACCCATGCCTAATGTTTAGTGTTGTTTAGACTTCCCTGAAGATCTTGAGCCAGCCTCACTTTACGTGGTATTTGCAGTAAGTCCAAATATAAAATGTGTATGCCTGCTCTTCAGAAATATTACATGTTTTTTGTAGTCCTTCCTACTTTTGTTTCATAGATTTCAAAAGTGGAAGAAGATGCAAACTCTTCTTATTTTTTTTCAATGTAAAAAATGGTAGTAACTACAGAAGTAGGACATACTTCTTTTAGAATTCTGGCAGTGATTTATATTCATGTCCTTGCCTGACTACCTATCTGTTGGAACAAAAGAGGAGACTCTCATTAAAGGTATATTGGGAGGAACAGTTCAATTAACTAACCATTACCTCATTTGGAAAAATCCATGCTGACTGATCTGTCACCTTCCACTTCATGTTCTCAGAAAGATAAGGAAAGATAACAGAATTAAATGTATGTCATTAACACTAAAAAACTCAGACCCAGAAGAACCTCATGATGTACTTCAAGAGCAGATAAATGTTCTCATTATGTAAGACAGACGGAAACCTAGAATCAGATGTGTTAACATTAATTTAAAGGAATAATATATAGCAATATTTGTCTTCTAATTTTACATGTATTCCATAAGCTAAATTGTCAAACTATAGCAGATGAGTGAAGCGTATAGAAAGCTCTTGCACAGTGGAAGGCTGTTAGACCGTTTTCATTAAGAACAAAAAACCAACTTGGTAAAGATTTAAAAAGAAAAGTTTGAGCTCAGTCTCCATTCTGGACTCAGATTGGATCTTGGTAAATGTTCAAGTATTTTTACATCCTCAGAATTTGTTTTCATTGCCTGCAAACTATTTAGTTCCAGCAGGGACCACAAAACTTAGCGTTTACTCAGCTATCCAGTTGAAAATTTAAACTCAGCTGGTTTAAATTGATCTAAAAGTCCAAGACTGAGTGGTTTGGGTTTTTTCTCTTTGAAGCTGAATTTTGAAGTCTTATGAAAACAGAGATGTTAAAATAGGTTGGGTTTTTTTTCCCACTTTCTTTCAGTGTGTGTTATTGCTTTAGAGACATGAGATTAACTGCTTTACATTCACATTTATATGCTAACTCAAACTTAAATTGTTCTAGTGGATTTGGATAGTTTTTGAATGAATATTCTTATTTGTAAAATGAGAGTCAAAGATGCGAGCAGAGGGAGAAGGGTGGAGGAAGATGTTATCATCCTTTCTCTTGGAAAGAGAACATAGCTAATTCTATTGTTGAGATTTCTTAAGGAGCTCTTAAGGAAATTCTTGAGGAATCTGGTGATACCAATTTTGGTGGTCTTTAGCTATGTCAATACTATTATCTTCTTGTGTACTAGTAGCTGTGTGTTCAAAGCATTCTGTCTCAGACATGTCTTCTCTCTCTGACTTGGTTAAAAAGTGGTTTTATTGCCAGACTCACTCAGCTGCACTGGCATAAGTCATAAAGGCATAAGGAATCAGTATGCACCTCTGGAAATCAATCAAATAATTGTGATTTACAACTTCTGAAATGTGTCATCTTATTGTCCTGGTTTGAGGTTAACCAACCAATGTCCTGTTCAGTAATTTTACTTTTCAGTTAAGCCTCTTCAAAGAAGCTGAACTCTCTGAAATTAATGGCATAATTCTTAAGACAGTAATCCACTCCCAGAATGGTAAGACCTGATTGTTTATAATTTATGCCAAGGAATGGTATGCAGAGAGGGTCTTGCTTATACTTATTGCTATAACAACTAAGGTCAGCTAACATTGTTATTTGCCCTGTTGGAGGTCAGAAGTGGAAAAGCATAGAGAGATGTCACCTGTGGAGAGGAATGGACAGGACAGGTGATACAAAACTTACCAACAGGGTGTTCCATCCCATCTGCCCATTGCTGAGTATAAAAGCTGAGGAATCGCAGTGTAAGTTCTTTCTTCAATGGCCACTGTTTGAAGAAAACTCTGTTCATTTCCTGTTGATCCCGATCTGTGTGTTCCTGAATCCAGATCTGGAATCCAGTTCCCATAAATTGCTGAGTTCAGTCTGGAACTTTCACAGTGCCTGCTAGTGATGTGATCGTCATTCTGGGAGCTCAATATGGTTTTGTATGTATTTCTTTTTTTTTTCCTTTTTTACTTTATTAATAATTTTCATTAGTTTAGTTTCTTTTTAAGCTCATAAGTCTCTTTCTTTCTTTTCTCCTCTCCCTTGAGGGAGAGGTGAGGAAGAGCATCTGTTGTTCATATCATTGGCCAGTCCGGCCCAAACCATGATATTTCTGAATGCGTACAAACGTTTTATGCAAACATCTGGATCATGTAATGGTAGTTCAAGTGCACTTAAGACTTTGACAAAGCAGTGCAGAAGCTAACCCCTTAGACCAATATTTTCCATTATTAACAGATTTGGTGAGACAGTTAAATGTGTGCCTTTCAGATTTTATTTTTTTTTACCTGATTTGATTGTGTATTGATGAACTATTTACTGAATTTTATCAGGGATGCTTAGCATCCCATGTCTGGTGAGACGTACCCTCACCTTGATGAAAACCAGACTGGTCACATGTAGTGAACCCTATGCTGGATTGTCTCAACAGAAATCGAAAGCTGAAGAACTGGTTCCCTTCCACACTTAAAAACAGTTGATGCCTTGTCTCTGCAGAACATGCTCAAGAGGTGTTGACAGTCTGTGATTTGAAGAAAGGTGGCCCAGCAGAAATTTAAACCAGGCTTTTTATGCTAGATATGTTTCTTCTGTCCAAAAACCAACATCTTTCCTTAAAAGTACCAAAGTAGGATCACAGTTGCAAGCATGCTGGTTGTTTCATCAATGTAACTGTGAGGAGTTGGGGTACAAAGCAGGCTCTTGTTTTCCCAGTGCTATTTGAATCGCTGTTGGTATTTTTGTGGCAGAGTGTTGTCTGAATTGACTTCATGGTTAACTGAAATTACTTCTTTGACATTGACGGGGGAAAGGAGTAGAAAAAGACTGGATTCATTTCACTTTCATTACTGAAAGTTGCTCTTCTAATTTGGAAGCGTTATTTTCCTTTTAAAAGTATAGTAGACTGCTGTGCATCATATAAGTACTGTTGCTTGGGTTTCCAGTGATAGGCTACAAGGACTCATATAATTTACCTTTGAAAGAAAGTGAGCTTTTTCAACAGTTTCCTTGGCTGAGCTCTCCTGTCTGCCAAAAAGGATATCTGGAGCTCATGAAACTGTTTGTTTTGATTAGATTTTTTTGTTTTGGTTGCATGCTGATAAATTTCCCACTGAGCTCTGAGGTTGATGGTCGTGAGTTGGGGATGAGGTAGTAATGTTGATGTGGGCAGAACAGGTTATTTTTTTTTCCTTACCATATCTATGTTACAATGCCAGTTCACCAAGTTTTCAGGTACGTAATATTAACCCTTCTGAGCTTAAGAAAGAATTTTGTGTATAAATACCAATGTGATTCTGATTCTTATATATATATATTGGCAAAGCTTCTGCAAAGATGATTTGCCTTGTGGCCTTTGCTTAGGTCTCTTGAAATGAGTTTGAGCTAGACTGGAGAATTCCTATCTTCTGAAAATTCATATAGGTTCAGTATGTTTTATGATTCATTTAAAAACTTACCTGTGGAGTTAAGATCCTGGAATTAAATGGAAACTTTTCCATACACCTACTGCAAAAAAGTGTTGTACTCATCTCAATATATGTGAATAGAACATCTTGAAATTTTTTTTTGGAAGCATTTTTGGACACACACATGTATAATTTCTAAAGGTAAAACTTAAAATTAGCTGCATCTTTTTGAAGCTTTGCTATTCCTGTTCCAGGCTTGTCTAGACTAAACAGAGTTGCTGAATAACGTGTCACTAACTGTTGTAGAAACCATATTTCTCAGCTCACATTACTTTAGGTGTTTTGAGTAGTATACTTTATTTGACTGTGATATTTCTTTTTGTTGTTGTTGTTGTTGCTGTTGTTGTATGTGTTCTTTTGAAAAGCATGCCCAAATACCTTGCTTATGCAGACCCTTGTGGAGAGGGCACGTGGCACTGTTGTTAGGTGATCAATACTGTTTGACTTCACATTGTGTTGGGAGCATTCACCATGTCTCAGGTGAGGCATTACTAATATCGGAGGGATAATAATTTAGGAAAATATTCCTCCATCATTTTAAAAGCATCTTGAATGATGCCCTTCACTTCTTCACATCTTAAGAAGCTCACTTGAACTTCTTTAACATTTGCACAAAGGTTGCTGGACGTTCATGTAAGAACAAATACGCCTCAATGTAAAATGAGCTAGAATCTAGTTTCTGTCACACAGTTATCTTGTATGGAATCCTATGGTATAACCATCCTCCCNCAGCAAGCCAAGCAAATGAGGCTTTTTTGGGCTAGTGTGTTGAATCAGGGCCTAGAGCGAAGGACTTACTCAAGCGCTCCATTGCTGATGAGTGACAGGTGTAGATTAGTTTATTGTTGGTTTTCAAGTCTCGTGCACTGACCAGTTGGACTGGCATCATTGAAAGCTCCTTTATAAGATGTTTCTGAATGCAGCCATGGTTAATTGTAACCTAAAATCATGGAACAATATTGCTGTGAATAACATTCATAATGTTAGAGGATATCAATATTGTTTCAATGGGATTAAAAAAACCAATGCTGCGTCTCTGACATACAAAGCTCATGTAATATGATTTATTTTGACAGGCTGGGTGATTCTGGGGTTGGATTTTTTTGTTTGCAGTGTGTTAGCCTTGGCTTGCAGCTGAGCTCCCACTCAGCTGCTTGCTGTCTCTCTGCAGCTGGGCAGGGGGAGAAAATAGGAGGAATAGGATGAGAATGCTTCTTGGTTGAGACAAAGACAGGGAAATCACTTGTCAATCAACCTTGAGGGCTAAGCAAACTCCACTTAACGAAAATTAATTTGTTGCCAATTAAAATAGATACTTAATTACTCATTCAGGTAGTCGGAAACAAAGACAAATACGAACATCTTTCTTCCCTGCTCTTTCACAAGCTCAGCTTCACACCCAACTCCTCCTCCCTCCCCTCAGTGCCATGGGGGAAAGGGGGTTGTGCTCAGTACATAAGGGGTTCTCTCTACCCCTTCTTCCTCCTTCACTGTGGTCTCTCCCAGGAGCTGTAGACATGTCAGGAAAAATCTGCTCTGCTGTGGGGTCCTCTGTGGGCTGCAGGAAAATACCTGCTCCACTCGGTGTTCCTTCATGATCTCTGCTCTGGCTCCTGCAGCACCACCTCCCCTCTTTTTTCATCTCTCCCCTGCGTACTGCCAGGGCTGTTTCTCACACTTTTTTCCCTCGCCCCTCACTGCCCAGGCAGCATTTTGCCCTTTCTTAAATACATTTACACCAGTGTGGCTGTGGTGGGGCTGTTGCAGAACCGACGGGGAGTGGCCATGTCCAGCACAGAGCAGCCCCTGGTCTCCTCTCACAGAGGCCACCCGGCTGACAACACCTTGTCATAGAGACCAAATCTGTGGCTCAAACAGGTTGTATAAGAAATTTTATAGTAGTGTCACCTGCATATATTATTCTTATTTTAGGCTTGGTCAAAATATCATCTCATCTCTTGCTTACCACACACCTGAGGTAAACCCTGTATGATGTTCTGTGGGAAATCTGTCATCACTTGCATGACCCCAGTTCTTTCACTCCAGGTCATGTTATTGGTGTTGAGTGACCTGATAGCACCCAGTTCCAGAGTTGGTAGTAATTGAAAGAGTGGGACCACAGACTCTGCCTGGGTTTTGGCCATCTTTGTTATTTTTATCTTCAGATTGAAACTGGTGATAATGTAGACCTCTGCTGCCTTTTTTTTTTTTTTAATTTAAATTTTGAAAATCATTGAAAATATTTAGAAGTACTGACTGTAATTCTGTAAGGCCCAAGTTTGGTTTTGGTCACAAGAATTTATCTTTTAAAGCATTGTTTCCCTCTATTCTAACCTCTATGTTGTGCCTAATAGTATTTGCATTATGTGCTTTATGGAAAAAAAAAAGTCCATAAGTGGCAATTACTCAGTACATCAGGATGAGGGAGTTTTCCTACTTGCTTCAGGCAATGATCAGAAACATGCATAGATTTGTATCCCTAATTCCTTTTGGAAAGTGCATGTGTGGATTTCGTGTAGAGGTGCATCCATGTCTGTTTCTGTACTCCTTTAAACATCATGCTGATTGTGGCTTCAGTAATATCTTCTATTAAAATTGTATATCTTTTAAGTACTAATATTTTAAAAAATATTGCCTTAAGGCGGCAAATAAGCCTATTCGCTTCAGAATCGGTAACTGTTCAGGTAAGACAACATATTTTTGGTCCTTGTTTTTCCAGGCTGTTTTGTTATATGGTGTATATTGATTCTTACATTGAACAGTAGAAGTTGAAGCATACGTTTGCTTTGATGTTGGTGCATTGTTTCCTTTACATTCCTGGTATGGTCTTCTTTCTGTATTCCTCTGCTCTTGTGTGCTCCTGATAAAAGTTGAAATTCTGTTTGCGCTGTCTCCAGAATGTCTTGAAATGGATGCATTGGGTAATTGTATTCGTCAAGTTCTTTACCATTGTGTTTCCTCAGTGTGATATGGTAGCTGCATGTCATCAGACAATAGAATCATCAGTGAAGAGAGTGAGCTTCTACTTTAATATAGAAATTAGCATGGAATCTCTGCAAGACAGTATAGACAGTATTTAATCAGGAAATATTCCAACAGCAAATACTTTTGACAGTGTAATAACAACTGTTACTGTCTCTTCTAGGTGTTGAAATGGGTTGAAGAAGCAGTTCAAGCCTCCAAAGTGCATCTCTTGTCTACAGACCATTTGACCATGGCTGTAAATACTTGGCAGATCCCTTTTGATCCAAGCCTGAAAGAGGTTACCGTGTCCTTAAGTGGTCCTTCACCAGCAATTGAAATTCACGATCCATTAGGTGAAGTAGTTTATACCTTTTGTGATAGCAAAACAAAAGTGAATGAAAAAGACAAATCATTAATATGGTCTCCAATATGGAAGGCCATATTTGTGTTTTGTAAATGTCTTTCACGTTTTAAAAAACATTATCAGGATTGCAGGTTGTTTTAAATTTTTTGTTTTGTTTTTAAAATACAGGATCCTTTGATATATGCATTTCTGATATTTGAATTATTCCCAATGTTCCATTTTTTAGTTCAGAGGAAACTGGAAATCCTCTCTATTCTGGCCACTTCATTTCACTTCCATCTACTTTATTGCTCTTTGTCCTTGCGTTCCAAATTTCTGGACACTTTTGTTTTTCATGTATTATGTAGTCACTGAACCATTGTTTCAGGGTTATACATGATGGTTGTTTGTGTTGACAGGTAAACCAAGGTCTGGATTCTTTGAGCATTCTGATGTTACTGCAGAAATAAATTTATGACTTGTCTTTTATCTTATAAAGGGACTGTATAAGGATTTACTATGTTATTTATCACAGATATTCATAGATGAGTTTGTGTTATAATGAATGTCCTTTATGACCTATGCATTGTGACATATTCTGAAGGCAGTAGTATAAAATTCTTATGAAGATATTAGACATTACTATATTAAGTCAAATGATTCTGGTTCTAAGAGCATTCAGAATCAAACTGTCTTATGTGCCCATCTCTGGCGGAATGGTGTGTGATGGGGAATGCAATGACAGATTTGGATGCTAATTTGTAATTGAAGACATTTTGAACAAATCCAGTGTGTATTGTTATGTTGATACCTTAGGAACCTGCAACAGCACCCCAGAAATAAATTCACATCATAGTTGTATTCTCTGAATGACTTTTGGCTAGGGATATAGCTTAAGTTTTAGTATCTTGAAAATACTGTATTTTCCAACTACAGGATGGCTTCCCTGCAATATAATCTGGTCTGTTCTCCACTGAGGCATTCTTTTTTCACAGGAAAGAAATTTGCTCAGAGTGCCTCTTCATGACATCACAGAGTCCTGTGCACAACTGTCAGGCTTAGCTTGAGCTTTGACCTCATCTATATGTTTTCCTTTCTCATCCGTCGTCTCCATGCATTTAAATCCAAGATAGTTTCACTGAAGTTAGTCGAGGCATGTCTGATAAGCTCTTAAAATTTGACACTGGGACATCCTGTTCTCAATTTCACCTTTCCTGTTAGTGCTATGACTGAGCCAGACGTGTTTGTTAGTACTGATGGTACTTCATATTCAGCCTTGAAGGAGCAAAATACTTTGTGTAGAGAATAGATTCATGTATACAACCATCCATATACTTGTATACATAGGTGTACCTATAAAGTGTGGTATGGTGCAGTATGAAAACTTGCGCTCTTTCATTGGTGTCTACAACATCTAACAGGTGTTGCTATGAGGACCTGCTATGCTTTCCCACCCATAGTCACATGCCAATGCCCCTTTGCCAGGAGAACATAGCTTATTAATACTTTTACTTGTGGAGTTTATCCTGCTAAAAATAGGTCTAGAGGGTGGAAGAGTGAGTGGGCTGGCAGCTGGCAGGTGGGTTAGGATAAGTTTGTTCTAAGTGTTTATTGGAGGACATTTGCATCTGTGCTTCCTCCTTTCACCAAGAGCTCAGCATTTGCTATGGAAGCAAACTTATTTTGCTTTCAGTTTCTGGGTTTCCGACAGCTCTGTATTAAATTTCCCAAGTGAACTAAAAGAGCGAAAATAAACAGGCCTTTTTCAAAATTCCTTGTAATTCTTTGTCAGAATACTAATGTTGTAAATGCTAACTACTACTAAATAGTGAGTAAATTGAGTACAAAAAATATGTCAGTACAGAGGAACAATATTGTATTTACTCCCTAGAGTAAATTTTAGGCAATGCTGTGTTTACTCCCTGGTTGATTATTTCATTCCTTTATCTATTTATCTATCTACTTATCTATATATTTATCTATTATCTAATTATTTATCTAATTATTTAGGCAAGCAGATCAGTAAAGGATCAGGACTGAATGAATTGCTAAATATCCACAACTCTGCGAAGGTAGTAAATGTCAAAGATCCGGAGCCTGGAACGTGGACAATTAAGGTAAAGTTACTGCAGAAATCATGTATGACTCATCCTATAGTTTATATGGGGATTGTGTAATGTTACTTACTATAGATATTCATAGATAAGTTTGTGTTATAATAAACGTTCTTTCTGAGCTATGTGTTGTGACATACTTTGAAGGCAGTAGCATAAAATTCTTACCAAGATACTAGATGTTACTGTCATTAGTCAAATCCTTACTCATCCTTTTCCTTTGGATGGAAGAAGGATGAAATGAGCACCAAATTTTTTGAGTCTAGTGCTGTGTAGAGCAAGTTTGGAGGACTGTGAGAAGGAGATGATAGGCGCTTTGCAGGCCAGAGATTTCATTAGCAGGCTCACAAAGTCAGTAAGTACACATTTAATTTAAACTCCGTGGCAGTAAATAAATTAAATACTACAGTGTATATGTAAATTTGTTCATGTGAATGCTGTCCTAGTAACATACAGTTACAGACTGGACCTTAAAGGATTTCTAACTCTTAAAAAGTCAAGATCAACATGATTAACAGCAAGAAACAAACAAGAAAGGATAATTCAGACTCTGCTGAAGTGATCTTCTTGGAACTGACTGTAGCAACTTAATGTAACCCCTTGATCAAGCTTCCTGTGCCAGTGGTTGCTGCTCCCACTATAGGAAAGTTCTGTGGATGTTTGGCTGAAGGCTCTTTACACTGTGATCGAGCATGATCGATGTGCACTGAAATAGCTAAAGAGCAGTCATACCTCTGCTGGTTCTCAGAGTTGTAGCAAGCAAACAGCTCCTAGCTAATGTATCATTAACATACTTCTGAAATGAAAGAACAATATGCCTTAGTGATGGAAGGGCTACTTAAAACTATGGTTCTATGGGATTTTCTCATGGTCACGGCACTAATTTAAATGTTTGGTATTCTCCATGTGCTCCTGAGTGCCATATCATAGTTGGGAGGCATGTGGTGAACAAGATGTGTAAATGCAATAACCTCCAAGAGCGCTTATGACCTCTTGATACACAAAAGAGCTGGGAACTGTGAGCTGAAGCCATTAAAGATAAAATCTTAAATCCATAGATGAATAAGTGTATAATATGTATGTATAAAATATATGTATAAAGTGTATGTGTAAAACAGGTGTAACGTGGATTGCTTAGACTAGCCTTAACCTCTAATTTAACAAAGATTCAAATTAACACAATATATCAGGCCAAAAAAAGCTTACCTGAAACTGTAATAGGGAAAAGGGATGAGCAAGAGCAGTCTTATTGTAATGCAGTAAGCTGGAAGATGAAGCTTAGGACTTCAATAAACATAGGGAAATGTATGCATTGTATTGTTTTAGAACCTGTTCGTTATATCACTGTAATCAACTTTTCAAAATGTAATTCCACCAAATATGAATAGAATGTTAAAACTTCAGGGATTGCACTACAGATCAGTTAATATTTAAATAAACTCAGGAATTAGACCCCAATTTTTTTTATTTTTTTTTTATGGGTAGATGGTGCTGATGTTTCAAAATGAGTTAGCACCTGTGCAAGGTGTTTAACTGTTTATGTAGAAAACACACTATTTAACTATGTTTTGTGGACAGATTATCTTCAGACAAATAAAGTCCCATCTGTACCTTGAGCTGGTTTGTAGGGGCAGTGTATTGTGACGTGCTTAGAGTGTGGGAGGGGAAGGGAAGAATAATGAACTGTAAGTTTTTACATCATCTTCTCAGTTCTGTTGTGTTTTGTCTTATTACTGTATCCTTCTTTACATGGATAAAGCTGCATGATCTCAGCTTTCCTAAGCTATTGATATTGATATAGCTCTCTTCCAACTGAACTGTTATATTCTAGAAGAGTAAACACTATATTGTCATTTTTGGTCACTCGTGTAAGATCTCTTTATAGTAAAGTTCACAATGAGGTGTGCTGAATGGATGTATGATGTGTATTGTCCCTGCCGTAAGTGCAGCAGTAGTTTGGAAAGGATTATTAATTCATGTACACCACTGCAGGAAACTATCGATACTGCTGGAGAATTGGAACTAGTAAAGTGTGTTGAGCTCAGTGGCTCTATGGAGACTTGTTTGAATGTCTGTCTATGCTTCCAGGACCAGGAATAATGAAAAACCTGGTACAGAGACAACCTGGTGATTTGTTTAAAAAAAAAATAAAAAAAAATTGAAATTGCTAATTGCTTAATTGCATCAGATGTATTGGGTACTGAGAGAACTTTTCCTGCAGTCAGTGCCTTAGTGTTCAACTCTGTTGCTTGTTGGAGTCTTTTAGGTTAAGCACGCAGTCCAGTAAACATTCTGTCTGCAACACAGAGAAACAGTGTGGAAAAAGCAAAAGCCCTGCATGGCTATTACTAAGCTGAGGCCTTTTTGATTTTAAGCTGAGCTGTGTGGAACCACTTGTGTATACCTGTACTGTGTTCCCAAAGTTTGTGGATTCTGGGAATTGCTGAGAGAGGAGCCTGCCACTCCTACAGGATCAACATGTAGCACCCTTCAGAGCTAATAAATTGTCCTAAATCCAAGGCTGGCACTCAGCATGGTGCAAGCTGCCAAGGGGCTCATCTGGAATGGGGCCATGAGCTAGATGCAAAGCAGCCCCAGCCATCAGCATCAGGCTGCTTCTGCGAGTGAGGGTTTTAAATTTTTTTTTTATTATTTTTTCTAAGCTCAGTATAATGCTTTCTCCAGTTCTGTGGAGAATAAAACAGCTAAATTTATGTATTGTGGGTTTAAAAAAAAAAAAACAAAAACCAAAACCCAAACAAACCAAAAAGAAAAATAGTCTTGAATATCATTGAAATACTTCAATTACTTTAACTTTTAGGACCAAAATGACCAAAACCGGTCTTAATGAGGTTTGTGCAAAGACTACTTGTCACCGGAAGTGCAAAAACTTACCATAGTATGATAACGAATCGCAGTGAGCTAAACATTATTAGCCACTACTGAATCAACTGGAGAATGATCAGTCCAAGAAGATCCCACCTTAATCCACAATCAAGTTCTAGTGCAGTTTTAGTGCTCAGTGAAGGCTTTAAATCACAGGTTTGCGTAATATAACACGCACAGCGTGCAATCCAGTTGCCTCCTGTGCTGCAGGAAACCTACAATTGCCTTCAGGTACTTCAGTATGATGACATCAAATCTGTGCATGTATGTATATTTTATTAAGTTTTCCTTCCAGGTCTGATACAGTACTTTTGGTTGACAAGGCGACAGGAGTCTTTTCAAAGGGCGATAACATGAGATGAGTGTGTGGCTCCTCTCCGTTGGGTATAGGTGAACAGTTCAGGTTTTGTGCAGCTGGAAGCCTTCACAAAGGACCACCTTGACAAAGGCTGTCCTGCTGTTGCATGTGTGTTCTTCACCTCAGAGCTAGCTCTGAGGTGAAATTTCACTGCTGGTCCTACTGTTGAGATACCTACCAAGAGATGGGTCTCAGTAGGAAGTCTTACTTGTTTAATAAAAGAGAGACCATCAGTCTGCTTTTGCGAAGTCCCTCTCACGAACACCTGTCTTATGAACTCCTCTTGAAAGATTTCTTTGGAGCACTTTGGCAGGTATCTGACAGCTTGCAAATAAGTTATCTGCAAGTTCAGGACAGCAGCATTAGAAGGCAGTTGGATCTAATTACTCCTTAAAGCCCTTGCCTGCATGTTGAAAAGACAAGTGAGTGACGGAGGCGAGTCAGTGAGAAATTGGTAGCAAAATTTGACTTGCAGAGTGTGCAATCTGGTTGCTTCCTGTGCTGCAGGAGGCCTCCGATTGCCTTCAGGTACCTCACAATTTGTTCTTGTGATTGTGACAGGTCTTCAATGACTGCTGTGGTTGTTACTCCCTTACACTTCTATAGCCAAATGCAGCTGGTTCACTGGAGTGTAATGACAAACCAGTATACAGTGATTTCTACTGAATAAGCACATTCCTCGAAGCCCAATTCAGCTATCTCCATCACTGTAAATATAAATGCATAAACATAAATATGCAATTAAAAATTATTTAGCCGTTCTATCTTGGTTTTTTCTGTTGTGTGAAAATAAAAGAGTTTTTTACAAAAACCTGTGTGGGTTTTTTTTCATACGTTTGTTTATAGGTACATGCATCTAGGGCAATTTGATTTCTTTTTTTTTTTTTGTTTGCAAGACAGGAAAGCATTTTTTCCTGATGTCTGTGACAAATATGTTTGCTCTTTTTACCTTGTTTGCCCAGTCTTGGGGGAGAAGTGTTCATGTACAATACCAGTGATCTGTGTTAAAGTACAAAAAATGAAAAGAGACTTGACAAAGATACAAACTGGAAAGCAATCCTTTGGCATGACAGTGATAGTTACATTTACTGTTATCAGTAAATGGTAAATTTTATAAGGTTATTCTAGCCTTAAAAATTCACAAACATCCAAAGGTCTGGATAATCCACAAAGAGAAATAATTTCTCAGTGTTTTTTTTTCTGTGGACTGTTTACTCTGTTTTAGTCACTGGCTTGTTTTGGTTGCACTGAAATTTTTAAGATTCTGACTGGAGACTTGAATAAACTTTTCACAAAGGTTTTGTTTTTTTTTTTCCACCATAAATTCCTTGTACAGATGCATAAAGCTATAAAAAGAAACCTTTGCCACTGAGTTTGAATGAAATTTTAATTGCCGATTAACGTTTGATAGCATGTTATTTGGCACACTTAAATATTTCTTTGTATTGTTAACAGCTGGTTTATATAAAAAAGGCATTAATAGTGATTTTTCTGAGGTGAAAGGCTAACTGAATAGAAGCAAAAAGAGGTTGTTTTAGTCAGATAGACATCAATTTGTCATAGTGTCTAAATGGCTGTCCCTAGGCAGTAAGTAATAAGAAACAACTGTCTAATTTAGTACTCACATACAACTGTATCAGAGGTGGTTTCTAAACTGAAGGAATCAGATGTTTCAGAATGGATCAGATGATACTCTCTAAATAGATAAAGCCAAGTGGACTGTCTTCATTTTACTACTGATTTTCTTTCACGTTGCAAGTCTTGCATGCTATCTTGTCTCCATGAACAAAAAGAGTAGGTTCTACTAACTGCAGATCTGATCTTGGCTTGGATAAAAAGGTTTAGATACTACTCTGCATATTCTTTTGAATCTTTATTTTTTCCTGCTGCTCTGGTTGAACTCGTCCATGTGTTTGTCATTGTTTGTAAAAAAAACTCTATTTTCAGTGTAATGCACTAGTTGTTTTTTGGTTGTGGTGTTTTTTGGTTGGTGGGGTTTTTTTTTTGCCTGAGAGTGGAAGGGTGTGGAATTAGGTAAGGACAACAAGCCTTGGGTTCCTGTGAAAAGTAGTAGTTGCCCTTTTCCTCCTCAGCACAAAATGATATGAATTAACTTAAGGAAGATAAATCAAAATAATTGGAAGGCTGAAAACTTGCATAAAAGCTAATGTATCCTCAAAGACCATAAATCCAAGCCTTTTCAAGAGTGGATGGATGGGTGGAGGTTGTATGTGATTTGTCCCTTGCTAATTCCACCAGAATAACAAAGCGGGAGTGGACAAGAATAGAGGTGAGAGATACTTTTGCATCCTCAGCTTTCCTGCAGAGACCTTGACTGGGAAAGAGAAGGTCCTTTAATATATAGTATTGAGTGAGACTGGTCTGTACTTGCCACTTGTTTCATGGTATACAGTGCCTATGATCATTGAATCAAAAAATGCTTTGGGTTGGAAAGGACCTTAAAGATCATACAGTTCCAACCCCCCTGCCATGGGCAGGGACACCTCCCACTAGACCAGGTTGCTCAAAGACCCATTCAGCCTGGCCTTGAACACTCCCAGGGATGGGGCATCCACAGCTTCTCTTGGTAACCTGTTCCAGTGCCTCACCACCCTCACAGTAAAGAATTTCCTTCTAGTGTCTAATCTAAATCTATCCTCTTTCAGTTTAAAGCCATTACCTCTTGTCCTATCGCTGCACTCCCTGATAAAGAGTCCCTCCCCATTGCTCCTGTAGGCCCCCATCAGGTACTGGAAGGCTGCTGTAAGGTCTCCCCAGAGCCTTCTCTTCCGCAGGCTGAACAAGCCCAACTCTCTCAGCTTGTCTTCATAGGAGAGATGCTCTAGCCTTCATCATTTTGGGGGCTCTCCTCTGGACCTGTTCAAAAAGGTCCATGTCCTATCTGTGTTGAGAACTCCAGAGCTGGACACAGTACTCCAGGTGGGGGCTCACAGGAGCAGAGTAGAGGGACAGGATCACCTCCCTCACCCACTGGCCTTGAGGCTTTTGATTGCAGCCCAGGATGTGGTTGGCTTTCTGGGCTGCCAGCACACATTGCTATCTCATCTTGAGCTTCTCATCCACCGACACTCCCAATTCCTTCTCCTATCCAGCCATTCTCTGCCCAACCTGCATTTGTGTCTGGGATTGCCATGTCCCTGCACTTGGCTTGAAGTTCATGAGATGAGCAGGAGCCCACCTTTCAAGCCTCTTGGTCCCTCTGCATGGCATGCCTTACCTACAATATGTTGACCACTCCACACAGCCTGTTGTTTTTGGCAAACTTGCTGAGAGTGCACTCAGTCCCACAGTCCGTGTTGTCAACAAAGATGTTAAATAGCACTGGTACCAGTACTGACCCCTGAGGAATACCACTCATCACTGGTTTCCACTTGGACATTGAGCTACTGGCTGCAACACTTTGAGCGTGAACACCCATTTTTTTTTTCTGTTGTCTTGTTTCATACACTATTTTATAATGTACTTTATAATGGTTAAAATCCTAACTTCCAGGCAGTCTCCCATTAGTCACAAGCATGAGACAAGTAGTTGTTTTTCTTGTGTGTTTGGGGTGTGATTTAGCTCTGAGACAAATTGGGTCTTTTTGTTGATGCTACAATTGTAGGTAAATTAAAGGTTTATTAAAGGCCTTTTTACTTACAACTTTCGTTATAAGCCTCTTTTCTGTCTGGTTTTTAAATGAAAGCTGAAGTCTATCTGCTGAACTCAGTGGACAGATCAGAAGCGTTGCAATTCCTGAAATGCTGGTTATTCACACGGGCTTTCACTCTGTTGCTTTTTCAGACCTCAAGCAGTGGAAGGCACTCTGTTCGGATCACAGGTCTCAGCACTATTGACTTTCGAGCTGGCTTTTCCAGGAAGGCAACATTAGATTTTAAAAAAACATCCAGCAGACCAGTGCAAGGTTTGTATCCATGTTATTCCATGCTAAACAATAACTGTTTCTGGGCGTGCAAAATCTAGGAGAACTCTGTGATGGTATCTCTGGTGAACTTTGTTAAAAATCTGTGGCAGCTGTGGGTTTGTTCTTGGGCCTTGAATATGTGAGAACAGCAAATATTCCTGTGTTTTCATACTGTGGTATTCTCTTGTATTAGCTTGGGTGGGGTTTTTTTGTGTGGATTTTTTTTTTCCATTGTATAAATCCAGATACCTTTAGCAATGAAATGCCTCAAAATCACAACTCTGTTTCTGTCACTTTTGGAGCTTCAGAAAAATCCTTTGTCTCTGGGGCATGGTGAGGAGTTAGTACAAAGGCTGCTGTTTCTGGAAAGCCTGTTGGAAATCCGTAATTTAAACCCTAATCAGTGCTGTGTTTCCTGACAGCTGAGAAGCAGAGCACAGTTTAGTGCAATTTAGGCTTTTGCTACTTGGTAAGGATTGTAACTGAATGGTGCATTCATGGGGTTGTGGGCCATACATATGGAATTTAACCTTTCCTTTTCTAATTAACTTTTTTTTT
>VXBJ01002386.1:632786-673480 GCA_013400055.1 Nycticryphes semicollaris
TTTTTTTTACTTAAAATAGCATGTTTCTGTTTTCCTAGGGATTCCTACCTTCGTGCTGCTAAATACCACAGGGATCTTTCTTCCAGCTAGAGTAGACAGACTGGAACTACTGAGTATTACAGGAGAACTTCTTAAGACCTTGCCTGTGAAATACTATCCTGACAGAAAACCCTATGGACTATGGAATATCTCTGACTTCATTCCACCAGATGAAGCTTTTTTTGTTAAAATAATGGGCTATGACAAGGATGATTATCTTTTTCAGAGAGTTTCAAGTGTTTCATTTTCTAGTGTTATTCCTGGTAAGAGATTTTAACTTGAATTGAATGTACATTTCTCATTTCTGAATCAGTTAAAATTTGTGTCTAATACATTTTTCTAACTTACACAAGTACTTTTTGTGCTGTTTCCTTCCAAAGTTCTATCTCTAGATTGTGATGCAGAAGTTGTTATTATCTGCTACGCATAACTTTCTCAGAAATTGAATTTATTTTTATTAAAAAGGAAAAATTAGGATACATGTTAGCAGCTGGTAGTAATCTTTTGGGGGATATTTTCTTTCTTCAGATGCTCCAAAAGTTACAATGCCCACCAAGACTCCAGGATATTATTTACAGCCAGGGTCTGTTCCTTGCCATGTGGAAAGTCTTATACCTTTTACTCAGTGTTTTACTAAAAATGGAATAAAACTAGGAGTGGATCAGTTCTTCAAGTAAGTAGTGACTTTTTTTTTTTTCTGAAATACTATTTTAGTTGTATCCTGTGACTTCTAATTATTATTTAATATTATACTGTTTATATCGTATTATTTTCATTCTCTTATTTTTGGTGAAGTTCATTAGGGAGACTAAATTCTATGGAAAGATTTATTTTATATATATGTTTGAGGAGGTTGTATGCTCTGTATAGATGCTGAGGTTACACAGTTCTGGCCAAAAATCCTGCTTAAATGTGTACTATTAAATTACGATAAAAAGTATAGAAGGCAAATGCTTTTAATTTGTATTTTTTAAAAGTTGTGTAAAGTAGATTGTTAGCTTTTTTCTGGAACACCCTCCCCATTGATACATAGATGATTATGGAATGTACATTAATTTGCTTTATTTTTAATGGCCTTTCATGGATGCCCTAGAAGTATGTCCTGTGACCTGCCCTGGAAAATTTTCCTCTTCAGAGAATTTCTCACTCTCTCAAAATTGGAAAACTTATACTGAATATACCATAAAGCTATTTGAATTTCTGTGTAGAAGACTGATTATGTGTTCTTTCTCTGTAGAATGAGATAAGAATAAAAACCAATAAATATTTAATTTAAATACTCATAAAGTCCAACTTGTAATTCTGGAAACAAAAGGGAAGTATGTCCTAGGAAACAGTGTCAGCAGCCTCTGTTAGCCTCTTGTAAAGCCTGAAGCACTTCAGGAGAGGATTGAAGGCTAAGTTCCAGCATTGAATAGCAGGTATATGACTACCAAGTAAATAAATTCTGAGGCTCCCTTGTACACTGTTGGCAGTGTGAAATACTGCTGCTTTTTTTTTTCTTATTTTCCCTCTTTCTTTTTAATGAGGTGCTATTTACATTTAGTCAACCTTGGCATGTACTTCAGCAGTTGTGTAATTTTTTCCATTCTTTAGTTATCAAACCACACACTTCTACTCCTTGCTTTTCACATATCCAGCACCTTTATGAATGGGCTGCATTTTTCATTTTCTTATTGCAGACCAGGTGAATGAACAGATCATGCAAGTTAACTTAATAAAATATCTCAAGCTAAATATTGTTAATCACAGTTAAATAGAATCTAATTTGGTTTGGCTTGTCTGCATTGTATTAGTAGTGAAGTTCCATACAGGATTTCTCCATTTTACTAGATTAATGCAGATTTGAGCTGTATTATTGCTCTGCATTGAATGTCATAGAATCATAGAATAGTATGGGTTGGAAGGGACCTCAAAGATCACCTAGTTCCAACCCCCCTGCCATGGGCAGGGACACCTCCCACTAGACCAGACTGCTCAAAGCCCCATCCAGCCTGACCTTCAACACTTGAAGGATTTTGGTGACAACGTGTCATCTTTACTATTTCTTTTTAATACTTATTTGGAAAAGTAAGTGTCTTATAAGTCAAATATTATAGCATGACAGCTTACTGTGGGACAGTACCATTAGAATGAATATAGGTTAGGCATTCTTGAAGTGAATGTACTTTGAATGATTTTTTTTTTTTTTACTTTGAATCCAGAGGTACTTTCAGCTATGTAGTAATCATTCATCATTTTAAATGAGTAATGCGTAGGAAAAAGAAATTTCTCTGAAATTACAACAGCTTTGTTTTTCTAGATTTCTGCATCCTGTGGTGGTCTAGTAAGAAAATGGGGATTTTGATTAATATCTTAGTGCATTTCTGGTAAGTTGGGTTTAAGAGACCAAGACCAGTAGTTAAGCACCTCATTCCAGTGGGAAATCAGTGGCAGCTGAGCACTAATGTGTTTTTAAAATACATTCTGTATTACAAATGGCAGATCCCAGCAGCCACATAAAGGGCATAATCAGCAAAAATAATGTGTGAAATTCTGACAAGAATGCAATCCGTCAAGTTAATCAAAATAATAATAAAAAAAATCACTCTGACTCTGATGGTATTTGTGGCTGTTAGTCTAAGCTAGTATCTGATTTGTTTAAACCATGCAGAATATGTCCCTCAAAACTATGTGTTAACTCATGCAATATGAGTAAATCTTAGATTTGAGTTCATTCATGGCAGCCAGAGCCTGCAGCGTCCCAAGTGAAAATGTGGTACAGTGTGTGGTGGTTTATGGCAACCAAGAGGTGAGGTTAGATACAACACTGTGCTCCCTGCCAGTGTTTCTACAGCAACTAATAACCAGGATGTGATTTAGTTTTTAGATATTGCAAAATGGCTAAGGGAGTATACTTTCATTTTTCAAACTGACTAAATAAGTGGTTTGATCAGCAAATTACATAGATTGTAAAATTATTTGTGTAAATAAATTATTTAATGCTGAAAGTGCTGAGTTATCCCAATAACATGTTGCAAAGAGTTACTGCTTCTTCAAGTCAGTGCCAAAGTATGCAGCAAATGCCTTGAGGTGTGTATTATTTATTGCTGCCGTTGTATTTATTCTTTTTCTAATAGCCTACCACATGTCTCTGTTTGCCAAGCTTTTCCACTCTGGACACATTTCCTTTTATGCTTCTGTTCTTAAGGTTTCCATGTTCTACATCTGGTGTATAGCAAAAGTCAGGAATGAAGAAGAACAGGATTGCATAACTTCACTTTTTACATACTTTCCATGAAAAAGAGAAGTTTCTCACTTTTTACTTGGAAAGAAACACTATCTTATTCTTTAGTGTTGCCAGCATTACACTGTAAAATGTCATAGATTTGATATATGATATAGTAAGTTATCTAGAATAAGTATGAAGTAAGAGAGAATAAGTAGGTAGCCATTTAAGGTCACTTTTATACTGTTTTAATTTGCGATGAAATTGGATTGTCTGTCTTGTGGTGCTACAGTATTGAACTTTCATGCTTGTTCCAAGTCTCTTTCTTTTGTCCTTTCTATGTCCTTTAGGGTTTGATAAATCAATCTATTCCAACAAACAAAGGAATTCATAATTTAGTGTTTTCCCATAACGTGGCAATTACTTGCCAAAGCTATCATGGATGTTTTAGCGCTCATCAGTTTTGTTTATATCCCATAGCAACAGGCCACAGGGAGCACTGGGACACTGCAAAAGAAGCACTGTTTTGCTCATTTATGACATGACCTCTGTGCCTCTTGTACCATTAGTTGTATAAAACATGATTTTGAATTTTGAGAAGCTGTAAGAGTGCTTCTAAGCACATCTAACCACCAGTCAATGTAGTTAGAGTTTTATTCTCTTCTTGACTTTAACATTGCATGTGGTAGATACATGGTATTATTGCTGATCAGCCTAGCCCTTGCTGGATATATAGAAAAATTCCCAAGTATTTATCTGCATTCCTGTTACATTATCTTTCTTGTGTGCCTTCTGTACCCCACCCTGTATTTTCAGTCTTGAATCCATCAATCTTGTCTTTATAGCTATTGTGCTGTTTTGTATGGCTAGGCAATCAATGTGCAGAATACTGGATTATCATAGTTATTGCTGGTCATAAATTCTGGTAGAGCAGGAGTCATCTTCATAGAGATACTTCACATTTTGCTGGTATGTAAATGTTTGGCACGGAGGTAAACCCTGCAGTTTAAAAAACAGAAAGTGAGCTACCTGGATGTAGTCATTGTGTAGGAGGGCAGATGCTGTTCTCTCCGAGGAATGAATCTAGTTGTAGATTTGGAAACAGAGGGGGAAAGTAGATCATATCTGGTAAAGGATGGTGTCTCCTTTATGTATAGCTGCTCTCTGTACCTGGAAATTTGAGAGGCTCATTCTGGGAGGATGAACCCTTGTTACCCTTACTACTGAGAGCCATGGATTTGGTACTGTATACTGGTTCTACAAAGAAACTTGTTGATGTTAAGGAAATGTCTATTCTCAAGTAGTATATATAACAAGGAGTATGAGCAGCTGGGTGAATGAATGCAAATGCAGTGGTTTTACTTATTGTGTGACAACTGTTGACGTGTTTTTAGATGGGCAAGTGAGACTTACTTTTTTGTTTTAATACTTATAAGAAGCCTGACAATGTATATATCGTTTCTTTACATAAAATCAGTAAGGCTAGATTGAATATGATTCACCAGAGGGTCTGTTTTTCTGATTTGTGAAAATCTCCTTGTCTGTAGTCAGGAAACCAAGTTCTTAGACCCCTTGATTCCTTCAGGAATCTAGTGAATATGCCCTTTTCTTCCTCTAGAGAATCATCTAGTATGAGCTGGGAAATTGCGAAGGTGTCCATGTCTGATGAAGGCTTTTATGAATGTATGGCAACTAGCAGTGCAGGAACTGGACGTGCACAGACATTTCTGGATGTATCAGGTAGGTAGTAGTCCATCCTTTTTTGCTAAAACATTGTACTGGAACGCATAACAAAGAACAGTGGCACTTGGGGCCAATAAAATATGTTTCTAGCTCTAAGTACATTTTTAATTACTGTGGGGTTTTCTTGTCACCTATGTGCATAAGTGTATTGATGTTTATGCAGCACAACTGTCTCCTTTCTTCGTAGGAGAGGTGCTTCAGCCCCACTGGACTGGCAATCAACAGATAGGGATGTTAGTCCTGTACTTGCCTTCCTCTCTCTCTTTTATAAGTTTCTTTAACATGCTTAGTGATACCCCCATGGAAAACAGTAGAATACTTGTCTTTTCTCCCAAACAAACCAAACCTAAAGTGTAGGGAAAAAACATTCCCAGTAAGCAAGTGTAGCTTTTCATGATCTCCTCTGCATGTATTAAAATGCAGAGTTTTGGTAACAAGGGTGATTGCTGTTTAGGGACAGTGTTTATAGGGAAACAGAGCTGGACACCCAGCATGCAGAGTGTGTGAGTGAATCATTGCTATGCAGAGATCTAGCATAAAGCTTGTGAACCTAATTGGCATGCAACATTAAAGGAGGAGGAGTTTTGGAGAATTTGGACAATTCTATAGGATTTTTCCATCAAGACAGTCATTCAGGCATGTCAAAGCCAGCAAGAGGAGCACCTCCCTTCTCCATAGGGAGAAAGTTTTCCTCTAGTGTCTGTAGACCACTGCTCTGAGCTTTGGAGTAACTTTCCCCCTTAATAAATATAGACTTTTTTATTCTCTGTTATCCTTGCTTTTCTTGGAATAATTTTTTTTTTTTTTTTTTTAGTTTGTACTCCTGTCGGGTAGCTTAGCATCAGGGAATGACTGCCCTAGATTCTGTTTCATGGCTTCAGCAATGTGAAATTTAACAAATCCACAAACAAAACAAAGGTTCCCAAATATTTGTCTTATAATTTTCTTCATTTTGTTCTTTCTACATAGAGCCTCCACCTATTATTCAGGTTCCTAATAATGTCACAGTTGTCCCTGGTGAAGCAGCCATCTTGACCTGCCTGACTTTAAGCACAGTGCGGTACAATCTCACCTGGCAGAGAAATGGCAGGGATGTGAGGCTTAAGGAGCCCCTGAGAATAAGGATGATGAGCAACCTCTCTTTAGAGGTGAAGACCGTAAAGCTCACAGATGCGGGCAAGTACAACTGCATTGCTTCTAATGAGGGTGGATCTACCACAGCGTCAGTCTTCCTTACAGTGCAAGGTAACACGGAAACTTCATGTTAAACTTACTCTGTCATGGTTTATGTTTGTTTTTTTTTAATCTTGTGAGCTGTCTCTCTTAATAACTTTCATATTTTATTTATGCCTGTTGATAAAATAACTTCGAGACTGTAAGAACATTATGTAGTTCTTCCCTGCCTTAAAATCCTCCCCCAAATCCCCAATATTTGTAGCCAAGCTCTACTTTGAGAAAAGTTACAGGCTGGCTATGTGGATTATTTATACTATATTTTTTCAGTGAAACTATAACTATAGTTATGTAGGTATAACTAAATTGATAAAAGTTTCTGTGTTCATCTGGATTACTTCATATCTTTTTATAACAGAATAGTATTTCAAAGGTTTTCTGTACGTTACTGTATCTGTTTTATAGTGCAAATCAATAGCAGCTAAGAACTGATCACAATTTTATGACGGGCAGGATTTTATGAATTTTATTAATTAAAAAATGTCAGAACTGAAAAAGACAGCATGGGTGAGGCAAACTGGGTGTACATCTGTGCTGTTGCTTTGTACCAGGAAAAAATAATTTTAAAAAAAGGCAAAAAAGTATAAGTGCAGTAATTTTTGTTAGAGTGAATCCTTTTAAAATTGGAAAGTATTTGGTTCCTATCTGTGCTTATCTGTGGGTAAGAAGAGATAGAACTCAAAATGCTTTAGAAAAAAACTATTCTGTCTGCTCATAGGTTACTCCAAGGGGATTTTTGCTTGCTAATGATACTCAGTCATATCCTTTGCAGAGTGTATAGCTTCATTAACTTTGCTGCTGTAATTCTAGTATGTTGTTAACTGATGGAAAATTTAAAATTATAGAAAAAAGAAAAATTCAGTGGAATTGCCTGGCTTAAGGTGCTCGAAAAGAGAGAAAGGTCAGAAATGGATTTGAAACACTTATTAATGGGATGTAGTTTTTCTTATAGGAAGAGCATATTGGTTTACCTAGGTGGATTAAGTATGTGTGCAATGTATTATGTGGGACCGCTTATAAAATACAGCAGAATTAAGTGTTTCTTCATTGACTGGTTTGAATTACCCTTCGATAGCTATAGCAGAATTATAATTGTTTAAAATTCTAGCCATGAAAAAAGAGCAACACCCATGCATTTGGAAAAGTTGGTTTTAAATCATACAGGATTTTTCCATCAAGGCAACTCATTCAAGCATGTCAAAGGCAGCAAGAGGACCACCTCCCTTCTCTGTCCTCTCTTCTCCATAGGGAGTAGGTTTTCCTCCTTAGTGTCTGTAGGCCAGCTGGGACCTTTAAGACAATGACCAAATTACTTCTGGCAGCTTTTTATAGCAAATAAGTTTACTGCTGCCACAGCAGAATATTGAGTTTCAGATCTCTTATATATGTAGAAAGATTATATCAAATAGTTGGGTATTGCATTTTGGCTAGTATTGGTATTGCTAACAGCTTTAAAATATGACTGAGATAATCATCTTGGATAATTTAGACAGGCTTAGTTGAGAGTCTGAGTTCTGAGTTGTGTTTTCTTTAATTTCTGATGTAAGATGCTTTGAGTGGAATAAGTGTATTGGAAATGCTAAGCTGCAGCTGAATTCAGATTTCTGCAGTAGTGTCTGCCTCTCACTGTTTGAAAAAAATAATCTACTGCCAACATTTCAAATGGCTATATGCAGAAGAATGGTATCAGGATGGTTGTATGTGCTATTATTTGTGATCATTTTAGTTTGTTTGGACAAAATGATTTCTTTCAGATTTCTGGAGGTACTTTGGCGCATGTGATCATCATGTACAACTCAGTTCTTGTTAGGGTCTTGAACAGTATTCAAAAGAATGGTTTATATTTGTCAGTGACAGAGTAAAGGGTGGCTATATGTAAGAAGAAAAAGCTCTATAGGTTTGTCATTATTAACATTCTGAAGAAAGAAATTTGAAATCCTGAGAGAGTTCATGCTTTGTATAGTTGCAAGTAATTCACAATGTCAAATTAAATTCGTATTGAAGCCCTTTATTATTGTTGGGACAGTTCCATATAGATCTCTGAATTTTGGATCCTAATAGAATAAACATTGCTTTCATCCCCATTTTCTTTCTGGAGTGGGAGTTAAGGCAGAGAACAAATGTTGGTAGCTCTAAAAATAACCCAGCATCTGCTTTATATGCTTAAGTGGATTGTAGTAAACCCTTGTTTTGAAAGCTTTTAGTTGTGCTGCTGTTTCTGAAGGAGAACATTCGTGTGACTTTTGTGCCAGCAGCTGTACAAATACAGACTAAAATCTTGAATGAGAGCTGATTTATTCCTCCCCCCTCCTCCCCTCCTGTTGTGTGTTCTGTGTTAAGGAGAACATACTATACTAAGTCACTAATTGATCCACACAAATACTGAGCACAGCTAGCCGAAGATGCCATTTTAATTTTGTGCATGTTTGTGGACTGTTGGTATACTGCTCGGAGGAGTTTGAAAGGGTCACTGAATGCAGTTTTATAAATTTCAAGGGCTATAGGCACTCAAGCCTTCTAGGATTGTACTGGTGGATTATTTCCACAGATTATGAATTCATAAAGACATTTGTTACTTTGTCAGATGCTTTGCATAATTTATCAGAAGCCTGGAGGACCATATTGCAGCTGTGTGAGACTAGAGATTGGCCAGGAGTGTGAAACATTAATGATCCTATAAACTTTTAAATGATGCATTTCTTACTGATGAGGGTATGAGGAGGAAGGAACCCATTTCCTTTCTTTCTCCAGTTTTTACTCCTGCAGGGAGGTCATTGTAAAGGCCAGGCGTGTGGTATGTATGGTGTCAGACGCTTTCTTTATGGCTTTTTGTTCACAACAGATGATTACTTATCACATGCTTAATTTTTTTTCTGACAGAGTCTGTATACAGTCAGTGAATGCCAAGTTACAAGGAAGTGCAGGGAGGTTATGAAAAACAACTATGGTGAGAGGACTTCAACTGTAGTGCCTATCTGCATGTCTTTTGGGAGGAAGTTCTTTTGGCTACTAACAGAAAATGGGTGGTCCTTCCCCTGTTACCTTTCACACAACACTTAGTGCTGGGGTGGGTGCTGCATAGTGGATCACAGCTGATCAGCTTGTTCTGTTCTGTGGTGGCACTGGAGAACTTGAAGCTTCTGCATACTCCCTGGCTGAACAAGAAGATCCCAATAGTGCTCCCCCTCCACCCGATAGAAGGTAAATTTGTGCTTGAAAGCAGTGTTGAAGCATCTTATAAAAGCAACTAGGAATGCTACTGCTGTGTGTTGTTTACCTGAGCTAACACGTAAGTGGTTATGGAAACAGATGTTGCTGTGGTTCATGGTGCAGTGTCAGGTTTGCTGGATGCCAGAGCAAGGGATGATGCCGGACAGCACACCCGGTGCTTCTGCGTGGTTGAGGGTGGATTGGCAAGGAGTTCAGGGAGAACTTGGCAGTTAAGTGAGACAGCTGGCAGGTGAATGAAGGAAGATAAAATAACATCCAAATACAATATTTCTTTATAATTAGGTTCACTTGGTTGATGCCAAAAGTACAGATGAATGTGACTGGCTGATTAATGCTGAAGGCTACTTTTTGTTTATCCCTATTAAATGTTTTGGTCTTTATTTATGCAGTAAAAAAATCTGTTCTCAGCTTGCTATTCAAACAGGAGCCTTTGTCAGTTCATGTGCAATTTTTTGTCTACGCTTCTTTCATTTGGCTTGTGAACAGAAGTATAAAATTGAATTGAATACTAATTCGAATGCATATTGCTAAAATGTGATTTAAACTTAATAGAAATCAGATGATCAGAGAGGATTCTTTATGTGACTGTAGTGACAAGTTATTTCATAACATAGGATATAATGTGAATTCTGTGCTTGATCTAACATCAAAGTGGAAATCTATGCTCTGGGAGATTCTTCATAACCCCAGCCTTCTGTCTCACTCACTGACATATGGTAATACCTATCACAATAGTAGTGTTGGATATTCATCCCATGTGTGTGTCCCCCGGGCCCTGCACCTTGTTCCAGTGTGCACTCTTGACACTAACATAATGTAGGTTTTTAGATATTTTGAGATGAAAGCTATTCACTTCTATTTATGTGTTTCCATGAGTAAAAACTAAGTCTTATCCATAAAACTCACAGTAACACTAGAATTCATAGACATCACCATGGTCACACACGACTGGGGAGATTTCATTTTTCACACCAGCACAGAAGTTTCTGTATTACTAAAAGGAGGACTTTGAGATAAGCATATGCTCTTGCAGTATCTTGGTAGTCTGAAGCCCAAGGACGTCAATTCAGACTCTTTTAATTGATGCTAACAAGAATGGGTTCTAACTATAGCAGACTACTACTGAACAGACTGGACACAAGGATGGAGTTCCATCTGTTCTCTGCCAGTATCTGTGTGCGTGTAAGGGGGTCTGGATGTTTACTGTAAGGTCTTAAGGAAGCGAAATTTTACAAAAATCGAAAACCCTTGTAAAAATTTGCAAGAAAAACACATGCTGCGGTTGTGGTTGCATTCTTACATGGTGTTTTTTTGATTGAGATACATTTAAATAGTTCTTACTTAGCCTTGTTAAGGTATTACTCATTAGGGGAATAGGTTGAATCATTGAATTTTCAAAAAATGTTCTTAGTGTAAAAGTCAAGAAAGAATCTTGAGGGTGCTGCACAAAAGAACCATACTTTACAAGTAATGGTTCAGTAAAATACCATCTGTGGGGTTGCTTTTGGGGAAAACTTTCTGTTAAAAAAGGAAACAAAAGCAGTGAAAAAACATGGGCAATAAATCTGTTTTTTACTGATAAAGAGTGGTAAGAGGGTTTTTTTTATATTGTACGAAAAAAATTTGCATATTTACTGTTCCCTTTTCATGATAAGTTTAACTGCTTCAAATGGTTTTAATGAGTATTAGGTCCAAGGATGGTTATAACTGGGAATGCTTCAGATGCTGAAATCTTCATACCAACCTTCTTTCTCTTCAGAAGCTTTACACACGATCCATGTGGTTTAAAAGGTTTTGTTCTACAGCTTTGAATGAGATTGGTGCTGTAAGGAGATTGTGCTTCTCATGCCCATGAACAAGACTTTTCCCCTATGATACAGAGAAGAAAGCAAAAGAAATCAAATTAATATGTCATACAAGCAAGCCTGTTCTGCATGCCTGCCTGGTTGCTGGTCTTTGAGCAAGAAAACAAAATGGTTAATTAGTGGCAAATGTGGTCTCATTGATACTCAAACTACCACAGAATTACAGCTGTGTATACTGACTTTTCTTTCAATTAATTTTCTGTGATTATATGTTAAATACAAATAATTCTTTAATTCCCGTGATAATGTTATTGCATGAAAACAACTGCACGGGCGATGATGTGTTGCCAAAGCATGATGTGTAATTGTCTTTTGAGACAAACATTTTCTTAATATCGGCATGAGAGGAGACCTTCCTGAAGACCAGAGCACGCAGAATATCTCCCAGTGTCTCTTGGCAGGATTTTATAAAAAATAAAAATAACTGAGAAAGCTGTGCACATCATGAATCACTTGAAGACAGTTCTGTAACTTGCATCCATTTCTTGCCTATCCCTGCCTCCTTGTATCTGGATTTGATCCTAGCACTTCTGGAACTATGGCTCTGCCTTCCTCTGATGCCTTTTCTCTTGAGAGCTCAGGGATTTCAGAGCCGTTATGAAACATGGGAAGGACTTTTCAGGACACTGCAGCTTTTTATTAAATCTGCTCTGCAAGTGGAAAACCAATGAACCTGGGGAAGGTTATTGGACATAAACCTAAGAATGGAAATGATAAGGCATTATATGCTTCTGTGTTTATAGTTTTGCAATTGTGTGCAAATTAGTTGTTCTTTATTATTTAATTTATTCCTTGTCTTTGGCAGTATAGCTGTTTTGCATATAGTTTTACTTACAGCTCTTGGGATCCTTTACAAGCTCACATGTCTAGTTAATGACTGAAAACAGAGTCATCAAATCCTGGCAATAATGGTTCCGCTTCCCAGAGCACCAGGTGCCTTACTGCATCAAAAAGCCTTTCTCAAAACAACAATTGCATTTCTCTTTGAAAGAGGGGTTTGATGTGCTTAATAGGGGCATGCAGATAAGTTACAGATGGGAGTTATTCATAAAACTCAAACACAAAACATAGTGCAATTATTTTGAAGTATACTAAAAAAGTTAAATTAAAGTTATGTCTATGACTCCTATAATGGTGTTACTACTAATCATATTTCAAAACTAATGTTCCATAGGAACCTTACTGTCCTATTCAGTAAGATGTATCACAGGACAAATCATTCTATAGTAACTGTTGGTGGTGGACAATACAATGTCTGATGTCCATTGGACAGTTATGTACTGTTACGTATTTCCCCACCTTCTAGTTGTAATTAGCCCATATAATTAAGTGTAGTTGGACCTGCAGAGGCACAGGCACCTTCTTAAAGTCCACAGAGTGTGATTCAATTGATAACACTGATGGACTTGCCAACCTGTGTTTCCCAAACCTATGCTACTCTTGATAAACCTTGTCATGTAAAAATTGAAACGATCTCCTGCTGTTCTTATCTGTGCTTTTAATTTGATGTTCGAGCATTTTAAAACTGATTAATTTCTCATTATCTCATTTTATATAGGGCACTACTTCACTCTCATTAAATGTGCGGAGATTGTGGGGAAGCTTAAAAAGCTGCTGAGTAAACCCCACAGTATTTCTGCCCTGCAAGGGGACAGAACTTGCCTCGCTTCTGTCCTAGATGCAGCACAATCTTCTGCAGGGATATTCTTCTTCCACACCAGAAATACTGTGGTTTTTAGTTAGCGGCTTTTTAAGATAATGGTATTAAAACACAGAACTTAAAAACCAATCTCCATCTCCACAATGATAATGAAAAGGACATGGCATTAGTTCTTCCAGAAAGGCATTTGTAGTAGTGCTCTGAATTGTTTCTGTTTACATTATGACAGACTGAACTACAAAGCTTTATACTCTTCCCCTGGAAGTTGCGTAGCATCACACCTTCATCTTGTTCTTGATGGTTTATGCCACACATAAACAGCCTGTGTGTACTGGCTCTCAGGCACATTTCTCCTCAGCAGCCATGAAAACAGGTCAAAGTCACCAGAGTCTGTAGGATGGTGTGATTCCCACAGAAGCTAGTAAAAAAGAGCTATTAGGCAGAGCAGCCATAGATTCAAGGTACTCATGTTTTACATGTTTTTAGCCTCTTTTGCTCTCCTGAAAAGGAGAAGTTAGGCTTTTTGTTTGATGGTTGCTAGTAAACAGATCAGCTGCAGAGGAATATATGTTAATACAGTGTGTGGTTAGCAAAAGGCAAAGCTTCTAAGATAAAGATTAATGCTACCCATCGAATAGTAGCCAATTTCATGCCACAACTAAGATGAAGTAGCAGGAGTCACTACTATAAGTTGCTACTTTTTCATCCTTGAAGTGGTACGGATCTTCTTGCTGGTAGTTAGTAAGACAATGTCGTGCATACCATAGAAGAAAATGACAGTTGCCACAGTGAATTGTTTTGGTGGTCTCTTTTGCTGAGGAAATCTGCCTAAAGATATAATTGAATGAATTCTCTGAAGTTCACCAATCACTTTCCTGGTGAAAATACAGCTGAAATCCATTAACATCTACTGGCGTGGTTAAGACTGCAAATTCAGTTGTCTCCAACATGATTTTGCTGTTAATTCTTCTCTCTGTGTGTGCACATACATTCTGATTTTTATTTTTATTACTCAGATTACATTCTTGCCATTGGCCTGCCTGTAGATTTGTGGTCATTTTGCTTTATTTTTCAGGAGCCTGCACAAATGTGTCTTGCGATTGTCAGAATTGTCTCTGCTGTTTTGCTGAGTTTTAAGCATGCATTAAAAATTCTCAGTTAATTATTACATAATTATTACGTTCAAGTTAAATCCATGTGAAACCACTAAGGTGCTCATAGTTTCTATTCAGAATGATGACCTTACATGTCTTATGCCAATATCAGCCTGGCTTGTCACTTTGGCAGATCATGTTGGTGAATCTTGTTTGGTTTTGGCAGCTTTTGTCAGAATTGGTGCTCACATTTGGGAGCTCCAAATTCGGCATCTCAGAACAAAGCAAATGGTGTAGACCTGTGAATTAGTTTGATCTCTGTACCCTGAATGTTGACTTCCTAAATTTTATAAAGGCATGCATGTTTTCTGCTGAGGAATTGCTAGACCATGCTAGAGGAAACAAGGAAACAAGTGGGCCCTGACCTTTATTAGGATTGTATCCTCACTGTAGAGCTGTTTAAAAATGGGAACAAAGTAAATTACTATCATTGGTGTTTTCAAAATGGATATTTTTAATTGCTGTCTTTAATTTCTTTCAATAGAACCACCTAGAGTTGTCATTTCACCTAAGAATCAGACTTTTACAGAAGGCTCTGAAGTGTCTATCAGGTGTTCTGCAACAGGTTATCCAAAGCCGACAGTAGTATGGACACACAACGATATGTTCATTATTGGTTCGAGCAGGTAGGGTTACAGCTTTTTTTTCCTATGTGAGAAAGCATTTTTGAAGAATGCCAAAAAGTACCTCAGTCTTTGCTTTTATAACTCTTTAATTTCCATCCTCATCTCCAAAATTGAAATACTTTAGGTCTCTTCTTCAGCAGGCTTTATACAAGAATGATATAAACGCTTTTCACAAAATACATTTAGAGGTAATAGTACTAATTCTTGTTAATAACAAGAAAAAAAACCCCGACGCTGTTTATAAGCTATCTGGTCATGCTGCTGCTGTTGCTGCTTGGAGTGTGGCTGTAACAGTTACTCTCTTTTCTTTAATCATTTTGGTTGGTCCTTGATGTGTTTCCAGGTATAGATTGACCCCAGAAGGCACCTTAGTCATAAGAAAGGCAATTCCAAAAGATGCAGGAATTTATGGTTGCTTGGCAAGTAACTCAGCTGGGACAGAGAAACAGACATCCACCCTTATATACATTGGTAAGTAAAAGAAACAATGCAGTGAAATTAAAAAAAGCATAATACATCATCAGGGAGGCACTGTTAAATTTAGTAAAACCGTGCAGAACACATTTGTAAAATTTCAAAAAAAAAACCCACAGAAAAGATGTTGAACAACCCACAAATGTTCCTTTTGTTTTCTGTTGAAATCTACGTAGAGTTGTTTTTGGATGAGGAACTCATTTTTTCTGTATTGTTTCTTTTTAGAGGGACCAACATTGACCATAATTCAAAGTGAAATTCTGGTTGCTCTTGGAGACACAACTATTATGGAGTGTAAAACAACTGGAATCCCACATCCTCAAGTTAAATGGTTTAAAGGTACGCTTAATACTTTGTTCAGTTTATTTACTTTAGCAGGAATATTTGGAACAATGATCTTGAAGTGACTTCATTTTCTCAACAGTTTTATGTTGTATTTGACTTGTGACTGACCTGTGAAATTTTCTAAATCTAGAAGATACGGTACTTTGCCTCTAGGGTGTAAATTTTTGCTCCTGTTTAAATACAGTTAATTAAAATACTGTAACGTAATTAATTAAAAAAACCCAAACAACAAAACAAACACCAGAACACTAGGGCTCTTGCCTACTTAAATAAGATTCATTCTTCTGTCAGAAAATGTTTAGCTATATGCTATAAAAATCAAAATGTTTTTCTGTTTTTGCCATTGGATGTTTGCTCAATATCCCTTGCAACACGTAGGAAATTTTTATATGTTAATTCTTCTGAGTCTCAGAGGTGTCTACTACAATTTTTGTAATAGTAAGGCAGTATATTTGGTATCAGAACTGTGGGAGTTCTTATGGAGTTAAATGGGAGTCAGAGAATCCCATGTCTCAAGACTGATCATTTATTCTTAGAAAAATCAGCTGATTCCTGCGTGTGGTGGTATATACCACCTGCCTGCTGATTTTCTGGAGAACCAACCAAATATTGCCAACAGATGGTTTGTCCAGTCCAATATTTCATCTCTGCCCGTGGCTGAAGGGAAGCATAAAACCCTTTGTAGTCTGTTTCTGAATATCCTTCCCTCAAAGGAAGCTGCTTCTGAACTCAATGCAGTTGATGAATGGCTTGTATTTTGAAGTAGGAGTCAATGGGCCTTGATATTCATCCCCATCCCAAAGAGTATATGTGGACCAATTCTGAATGTTACACATCAGTATTGTGGCTCCTGCTGAGATTGAAAGGTAGCAGATCTATTTTCTAGGTTCTTCTTCAGAGTTCTCAACTTGCTACAGAGCTGTCAGACATGTGATTGCCACATGTAGCTTCTAATTTGGGAAGGAGAAATACAGCCAGGCACACTGTCCTAATGCTGATCTCTGTCCAAAGCTAATTGGGTTTGTGTTCCCCTTGTGAAATAAACAACTAATAAAAGATGTATCTAATGTAGTAATGAATTTTTCCACTCATCTGGGTGGAAGTTAGAGTGCTCATCTGCTAAATGAATACAGCCATGTTGTGATCTAATTTCAAACTTGGACACTGTTTATGGGAATAATTTTGATAAATATCCTGTTACATTTCAGTTACTTTTTTTTTTTTTTTGGTCTGGATTAGGTGACTTAGAGTTGAGAGCATCAGCATTTCTCATTATTGATACTCATCGGGGTCTTTTGAAGATTCAGGAAACACAAGACCTGGATGCTGGTGACTATACCTGTGTGGCTACCAATGAAGCAGGGAGAGCTTCTGGAAAGATAACTCTAGATGTGGGCTGTAAGTAGCTTGCAGTCTAAATAGTAAGTACTCTAATTTCAAGGCTCCATCTGTGAAAGTGTTCAAGCCCCAGACTGGGGCTTTGAGCAACTTGGTCTAGTGGGAGGTGTCCTTGCCCATGGCAGGGGGGTTGGAACTCAATCTTTAAGGTCCCTTCCAATCCAAACCATTCTGTGAATCTATGATTTTGATTTTAGTGTTTCTCTATGTGGTCAATGATGCCTTGGTTATCTGAACCTTTCTCACAAATACGTCTAACTTTGTTTGTGTGTGCTGGGAACACCTTTTTGGTGATGTTCATTGAGCTGTTTTCCTTGTTCTGTTTGGACTCTGACTTTCTTTTACTTCTTTTGAAAAGCATAAAAATTATGAGGAGGAAGAGAGAGGCAGAGGAAGAGGAAACTGTTCAAACCTCACCCTAGCAGAGTTCTCACGTAGATAGTATATTATACTAACTTAAGTTACTATTTAAGGTTATTGTAACTTAACCTTTCCTCTCCTCTTTCCCTATTTCTAACTTCTTGTGGCCTGACAAATCACATCTTGTTAAATACATTTTCCTGTCAGACACATATGCTTTCTGAAGAAATGATCAGTGCTGTTTGAAGGAGATTAACAATGCTAACACTTGACCATGCATGTTCTTCTGATGGGGGTGACTGTGTCTTCAGTATTTTGAGATGTTTAGCCCATTTCTGAACTCCCCATTGTAAGTACAGAGCATGTAAGGCTGCTCTTGTAAGGTGTTGCTACAGTTGGGAATCTGTTTTTAGAAGAATAATTGTGCATAATACGACATAAATTTAGATTGTCAATAGCGCGTACAGAACACTAATACAATGTTGCAACCCCTGTTCACTTTGTGTACTTTTTCTTTTTTCTCTTTTTCTTCCTCTCCTAGCTCCCCCAGTCTTCACTCAGGAGCCTAGTGATGAATCTGCGGATATTGGGTCAAACATCACACTGCCATGCTATGTTCAGGGCTACCCAGAACCAAAGGTTAAATGGAGGCGGCTAAATGGTGCTTCACTTTTCTCCAGACCATTTGCAGTCAGTTCCATCAGTCAACTCAGAACAGGAGCTCTGTCTATCAATAGTAAGTAGACTAAACTTTCTAATGAAGAGATGTCAGAAGGAAATATGACATGTGCAAAGCATTTAAGTTACCGTACTACTTTATAAAGTTGTGACCT
Source organism: Nycticryphes semicollaris (assembly GCA_013400055.1). Lineage (NCBI taxonomy): Eukaryota > Metazoa > Chordata > Aves > Charadriiformes > Rostratulidae > Nycticryphes > Nycticryphes semicollaris. Next base: position 650,956 of record VXBJ01002386.1, read on the forward strand.
TTGTAAAAAGACTGGATTTTTATCAGAGATTTTGTTTTGTGATACTGACTTCATTGCTGTTGACATGGAGCTCATTTTCCCATCAGTTTGTGAATTCAGATGTGTTTCGTCATTAACTTCACTCTTCTTCATAGAAATTATTATATCTTTATTTAAGTGAATGTGGGTTATTGACTCTGTTGGTATTTAGGAGCCATGGATTTTCATTATTTGGGTTTTTTTTTTTTTGAGAGAGAGATGTGTTTCTGAATGAATTGTTTTAGGCGAGTCCTAACTTGGATGATTACTAGAAATTCGGCAAGTGGCTTTGGGATTTCAGTTACTTGTAGCATTTCAGTGACCCTTACAATGAGTGATGTTAGTCTATTTTCTTACTTTGCACTTTTATTCCCTTCTAGACATAATCAAGTTGGTGAAGCAATTCCTCTCTACTTTACACACAGTACAGTAACTTGTGTGTTATGTGCTACTATGTGGGTGTCTGTTCCCATAAAGACACATGTTGCTGTATGTAATGATCCACAGTAATTCCACAGTAAATGCACGACATTAGCGTATGTATGAGTGGATTTGTGGTGAACTGCCATATATTATTTATGCACATTAGTGTATATTGTATTAAATTATATGCAATATATAAAATGATGAAAAGCATGATATGTATGTATATAATACATTTTTCTCAGGTCATTGGTTCTGTACTTGGTGACAGGTGAAAATGAATGATCTGTCCAAACCCAAATATCTGAAACTGAAAGATGAAAGGATAGGTCATCCATGTATTGCAAAAATTTCAATATTGTTTCATATGCTGCAATCTGATCTCTCTTTTTTTTTTTTTTTCTCCCTTCTAGATTTGTGGGTCAGTGATGAAGGAACTTACATCTGTGAAGCTGAGAACCAGTTTGGAAGGATTCAGTCACGTCCAGCCACAATCACAGTAACTGGACTGGGTAAGACTGATTAATGTCAGTGGTGACAGTGCAAAGAAAGACTAGCAGCGTTTCGATACCTGGAATATACTGGAGGAGGCAATAGTCAGTGGTGCTTGTACAACAACTAGGAAGTCTGTGGGTATCTATATACTTTTATCTGTAGCTATATTTACGCATATGTAGTCATCCACACAAAGTAAATCAGGAGATATTTGCAAGAAAGAATGTAATTTATTTCAGTGAATTTAGTATGTTACGACATTGTCTTTTCACTGGCTACATTAATTTGAATTAGTTCTATCTACATTTTATAACATGGACCTTAAAAATGTTATTTATCCTGCCTTCTATTTCTCATTTCTCGTAAATTTATTAAGGAATGCTAATGATGGGGCTTCTGTCATTTAATTAATCTTAAAAAAATAAAAAAGCAGCAATGAACTTGCTTAGGTCAGTGTGTTGATATAACTAGGAAGGAATCTTGGAATCTTAGAAGACAGTAAATGTCTAACTTTGACAACAGCTGTGCTGTTAAGGAGCTGTTTATTACCTCAGTTGGACAATTGGCAATAAAAGGAAAATTAATGCTATGGAATGTATATATTTGCGGGAAGATAAGAGTGGAGTCCAGCTGTTGTTCTCTGCTATGCTACCATTCACCTTCATTTGTTTCTTTATTTTTTCCTGCTGCATTTTTGATGTTTCAGATACTAGAACTCCACCTGGTATTTTTTGTCCTAAAATTAAGAATGTTGGATTTTTCATGCCATTTGTTGACAACTACATTTTTTTCTTATCCCTTTTTTTTGCATTTCTATTTAAATCATACAATTTTCATTGTGGGAAGTGTTTCTTGCTCTCTGTTTGTATTGCACAAATATCCACCTTTGTCTGCTGCTGCAGGTAGCATTATTGACAGCACTAATAATGAAAATTCAGATTTAATATTTTATATAAATATACAAAAATAGCTAATAATTTCTTCTAATTATTTCTTTTGTTCAAGTTACACCTCTGATTGGAGTAAGTCCAGCAACAGCCAATGTAATTGAGGGACAGCAGCTCACTTTGCCTTGTATATTGCTTGCTGGAAACCCCATTCCAGACCGGAGGTGGATTAAGAACAGCATGGTGGTAAGACTGTTTTGTTTACTGTAAGTTTTATTGTAGGCAAAATCTACAGCTGACATTTCTTGCCATGATAACAGCGTGGTTTAATTTACAAAAGTTGATATACAAATACACTGATAAATTTTATGCTTAGAAATAAAGATGCATTATGAGATTAGACTGGCTCTCTAGAAACAAGGATCCAGTGTCATCGAGGTGAAGTACAGCAGATAACAGCCACTCTGAGGAAGCTGTTGCCTCCTCAGGAGAAGCCAGTTGGCTGTATCTGTAAAGCAGCAGCTGCTTCTGAGTTTCTGTAGGTGCTGTCATTCAGAGTACAGACATTCACCCATGAAATGATGGCTTATTACTGTTCAAAATATGAAGGTGGCATCCTGACAGTTATGTCTTACTAGTCATACCTATTCTAGGAAATTTCTAACTCTGAAGCATAGATGAGGGAATAGGAGATGGTAGTGGGGGATGTGAAGGTGTAGAAAAAAATCTGGAACCAAAGTATTTGTGAATTGTCTTTTTATCTTCTATTTTACTTACTTGAATTTCAGCCTTGAATGACAAAAGTGCTAGATTTTAAACCCTGGTAATTGAAAAGCATTTCTTTTTCCCTATTTTTTAAAAAAATAAAGGTACCAGAATATTTCTGTGGATTTAGGGTTTTTTAACATCATCACTTTTACTGTTGCTGGTGGGATGAGATAAATGTCAGCATCCCCGTATCATATACTTCTTTCCTAGTGGTGCACTGCTCAAAGTATGAAATAATGTTTTTTCTTTCCCCCTTGAGAGCATACCATTGCCAATTTATAACTCCTGCAGACAGAAGAGTGGTGTAGACACCGTGCCTAGGTTAGTTGTCTGAATGAAGATTTATTTCCTTAGTAGTAGTGAAATGACTGACTTTAACATCCCTATGAAGCTCTGCTTTTTAGCTTGCTAATTTTTTCCTAAAGCCCTTTCTCCACAGCTGTAATTAAAAAAAATGATAGAAATTTTTTTTTTTTTTTTACTTACTGTCCCAAGCAGAATCCTGGCACTATTTGACCTTTTGCTTAGTAGAATTTTCTGCTCAGTTTTTGAATTGCTGGACTTTTCTGTTGACTGTTTAAGTGCAAGTAGCACAGATTGTAATTTCTATGAGACATATTGGCAGGATCCTCCTTGTTGAGTTGCTAATTCCTCCGTGTAGTAGTGCTAGTTTCCTGTAATTGTAAGCTTCCGGCAAAAGCTACACTCCATGGAAAGTGTTGGAATAAGTTATATTTAGAGAAGAATGCAGCTTTTTCTGAGCATGGCATGACTGAAACAATTTTACATTCTAACAGCCTTTCTGTAAGGCAAGTCTGTGCTGCTGAGCTCACTGAATTTTTGTTATTGCTGTATGGTATATAGCTTTTCAAAAATCACTATTCTTTTGTGGAAGTTACAACTTTTCTTATCTTTCACAATTATGTGCTTCAGAGCTAATCTCTTCTACCTGATGGATATGGCAAGTTAGAAGGTTTTGATAACTGTAAAAAAATAATAAAAAAGGCCTGTTTGTGGAAGAAGAACAAGTCATTGCTCATCGAGAACTTATGTATGATCAAACTGGGTTACTGGAATAATGAATAAAAAAATACAGTAGAATAATTCAGCTAAGTTTGGCTTTGCTTCAGAGCACAGTCATAAGCATTATTGGCAGTTCTATATGTGCTGTGGCAGAGCAGAGTTGCCGTTGCAGATTTTAATCTTGCTCCAGCAGTAAATACAAGGTGCTACCAAAATTTGTATTTAAGATTATCTTTTTATGAAAGATGGAAGATTGGAAAAACTCTAGTAAAATTCTCCAGGAATATACAATTTTGAAGAATGTGGAACAGACAAGTAAATCTATGCTGCATCCAAAAGTAAATATTATCAACAAGTACTTGATTCAGTAAAACGTTATGTCACTCTTTTGGCAGCTGGTTCCCAATCCCTACATTAATGTTCGCAGTGATGGAAGCCTGCACCTTGAAAGAGTTCGGCTGCAGGATGGTGGTGATTATACCTGCATGGCAAGTAATGTTGCTGGGACAAGCAATAAAACTACTACTGTTAATGTGTACGGTAAGGAACGCTGTCTTGTTGCTTTTGTGCTCAATGCCAGATGAGAGTGGATTTCTTACTAGCAGGAGGTCTCACTAGATCTTTTTTTGGTATGGTATAATTATACTAATTTCTGAAATGTCTTCTTTTGTAATGATGTTACTTTGTAAAGCAATGTGGTGGGAAATTGGATCCGCTGCACAGGAAAGAACTGAGCCATTGAAACTGTCTTAAAAACAAAATTAACACTCTTTTGTGACCATAAAAGATCCTTATTTTTAAACACCTGCAAAGGTTGGGTTATGCAGTCTTCATCTCTAGCTTTATTAACAAAACAGATGCAAGTGGAAGTTTACTGGGAAACCACGAAAAGCATTGTCTGGGGATTTCATGAGTGACATAAGGAAGCACAGCCCATGCGAGAGTTAGAAGTAAAATGAATTATGTGTTTGGCAAAATGTGTTTGTTTGTTTGGGTTTGTTGCTGGTTTTTTTCCCTTTTTTTTTTTTTTTTTCCTTTAATTAAAACACACCCAAAATTACACTGACAGCAAGACAAAGTGCTAGCATTGTGGTAACCCATCTGTATTTCAGCTGGATATACTTGTATTAACTCTGTGTGGGGTCACAGCCACTTCATGGCTTACAGCCTGAAATTTTCTCACGTGTTAAATTAATCATGGGAGATTTATTTTAAGGTTGACTGAAAATGCTGGAACATCCTTTCAGGTTAAGAATAGCTATTATTTTTTAATACAGGCAAGTATTCAGAGTCTGATAAAGTCTTCCATGTCAACACTACTTTTTGGAGTATTTTGGAACTTGAGAACAGAAAAGAATATGTTTGTATGTTTTTAGAAAGACCTAGTTTTTTCATTTTAGCCTTAAATCTATTGACTTTTTTCTTTTGTTAATTCAAAACCAGCTCAGTTAGCTAGGGGAACTGGAGTTCTTACAATCTCTTGCTACTGATTTTGTAAAGTGATCTGGTATTTTTATTTAAGTTCATCTAACATTTTGTCCCTGCAGAAACCATCACTGAAGATAGCACAATTTTGTAGCATTTATAACAAATACTAAATAAGCTTGGGGTGTGATCAGTTCTTTACTCTATCTGCTCTGTTCAAAATTATGTCCGTTGATGAGAATTGATTCATTGCTAAAAACGCCAAACCAGTTATCATGAATGGTGCTGTACAGGTTGAATCATGTACAGTATCGTTTTGGGAAGCCTGGCCTAAAATGTGAGAGGACAGACAAAGACTTTCTGAAATTATTGCAATCAACTATGTGAAATACCTAGTATAAAGTCAGTTTAAAACTATGTGTACCTAATCCAGTGATCAGCCCAGCCTATGGCTGACATGCCTTGTTATAAACATGTATTTATTCTGTCAAGAAAGACTGGAGAGTGGAGGAGAATGTTCTGGTCATTGTCAATGTTAGGGTTGAGAGAAGAGGCTGAAAATTCCCAAACCCTGCTGCCTATCAGAAGTAGTAATTGAATGTAAGAATTTTATTGTAGGAGTTGTGCCATGGTTGGAAATCAATCTTCTGTATGTGTTTAATATTTGCATTTATTTTTAGTTCTACCTGTTATTCAGCATGGACAGCAGATATTTAGCACCATTGAAGGAATTCCAGTAACATTACCATGCAAAGCAAGTGGAGTACCTAAGCCATCTATTGTCTGGTCCAAGGTAATTTCTCATCCTTGAGCTGTTCATGATGAAAGATCGATCAAACACATAATTTTTGTTGTTGTAAAAACTATATGCAAGAAATGCAACCAAAACCCTTAGTTGTGAGGGACCTGGAAATCTCTACTTATTAGTATCTGCTTTTGGTTTTTACAGCAGAGCTTTCTGGACATTGTCCAGCCGTAGATTAATGTTCTAATAATGGCAGTCAGGGTTTAACCATCTGTCACTTTGCAGTCATGTCTCTGACAAGATGTTTGACATCAGAAATCAATGTTAAGATGAACTTGGTTGAAGTATTGACTTTTTTTTTTTTTTTTTAAAAGTGGGGTCCTTAAAAGTAGCAACTTTTCTGCGTAAGATTCCCTGTGCTTCTGCTGTTGTTACTGCTTAGACAGTGACACTCAAGGGGTGTGAAAACTTAGTTGAAGTTAATTAGTTTGTATGGATGGAATTTTAGGGCCAGACTTCTTAGTTAATTCAAAATATTTTCTCCATCTCAGCCATAAACAACAGAAGTAGTATTATAATGTAAATTAAAATATTGCTCTGTGTAGTCAGACTTCCTGCAATCTGTTTGGTCTATGGAACTACATTAAAGAGCATGGAACATATTTCAGAGTGAAAAAAACACAATGACAACAGTGTTATATTAAAAGTACAGCAGTCTTCATATGAATGGATCGCAGCATTTGGGTAAGGTGGGGAGATGTTGCAAGCACTAACATTTTCACACTCCTTTAATAGGTTTTATGTTTTCATTTGATTTTATTCTATCTCTGTAAGCTTCAAAGCTTCAGCTTTTATTGAATTAAATGATTGTAATCTGTTTCATTTTAGAAGATCCAAACACTGTGGACTTTTTTTATTTATTCCTTCTTTCCACAGAAAGAAGTAATTCTTTCCAGCAATGTGAAATTTTCTGCAGGGTCTGACGGAAGTCTGCAGGTAGTTTCACCAGGAGGTGAAGAAACTGGGGAATATGTGTGCACTGCAACAAATGCTGCTGGTTATGCTACACGGAAAGTACAGCTGACTGTCTATGGTATGTCTGACCTAAAATCAAATGTAGTAGTGTTGTCTCTGTCCCTGGATTGCATTCAGTTTTAGATGGTACTACCCACTCAGGTGGATTTGAACCTAGGTTACAGTGCAAAGGGGATTTCAACTAATCTCTGATTAGTGCTTTCGTCTTTGTCCTAGATCACTGGATCCCCACAGAGTAGGCAATTTTAGAAATGGCTGATACTGAAAAGCCTATCCTTTAGCTGTTATGATTCTCTTAAAACCCTCTGATACCTGTCACCTTGAATTTGTAGACTAGGATCTTTGCCTGATCATAATTTCATCTTTTATGGAAGTGCATAGGAATTACCCGTATAGGAATAGAAGTCCCGGCTGATGAAAGAATGAAGACCCATTAAACACATGGTTCCCAAAACTTCATTCCATTGCTCAGTATTATAAACAAAAATACTTCGGTGTAAGCTTGCTTTGCAAGGCTTTTATGGCTTGTAGGTATGCGTGCTGTAGTGTAATATAGTTCAGGTATTGGTTGAAAGCTACCTATGCAAAACAGAGCTGAGCACATGGATGAACTACATGTATCTGTTACTATCCAGCGTTTTGGGTAGATAGTGCAGTCTTGCTGGTATTAGTGGTATTGCATGTAGGCATCAGTCATTGTCTGAGATACAGGCACTGTACATCAGCATTACAATGATTTACATCTATTGCAAACATGTCATTAAAAATAGGATTGTAATGTTTAAAAAAAAAAAAAAAAAGAATTTTAATCCGAAATAAAATTGTATGGTGTTATGTTTGTACAAATATATTTATATTCATTGCAACTTCTTAACATGTTCCATGTTATAGTGAAACCTAGAGTATCCAGGCCTGGAGACCAGCAGGGAAACGCATATGATAAACCCATAGAGATCTCAGTAATTGCGGGGGAAGATGTCACACTTCCATGTGAAATAAAGAGCTTGCCACCCCCAATAATTACCTGGGCCAAAGAAATGCAGCTCATATCTCCGTTCTCTCCAAGGTAACAATGTTTGATAAAAATAAAAGAAAAGTGAAATTGCCTCTAAGCTTTCAAGATTTTGGAAGGGTATATGATTTCTAATTGCCTCGGGATCAATCAGAAAGTATTAAGTTGCCTTGCATGAGGATCCTAGTTTACTAGGTCTCCAAACTCTCTTTCCCAAACCAAGCGAATGTCTCTTTCTGAAGGATACTAAGACATCATTGTGTGGCTTCTATTACAGTGCGTGTTTATATGCAATCTCAGGAGGCCAAGCTGAAAGAAATCCTGTTATATTTGTACTGTCATGGTGCCCGGAGACCCGCACAATCTGTGCCTGATTATGTTTTAAAACTGTTTTTCTTTTCTTAAGCACTTATATTTATGCTCAAGAGAGCATTGTTACTTATTCATATGAACTCTGGGCTGCTGGTAGAATACACATGATGATAGATGTTTGGGAGTGCTTACAAGGACTCATTGCTCACTGTGTTTTGGATGCAAAACCTCTCCAGATATTCTTGAACATGTGAAAAAATAGATAAATGCTCATAAAAATGTTGATTTGACAACCTTGGAGACGAAAGAGTTGGGGACCATCTTGTATACAGCATGGGCCACAATGCTGGAGTTCTTCCTTCTTCTTTTAGTACAAAATGAGAGAGGAAATGAGTAGGTGATTATCTTCTATGTTTCCAGTTGAAGTGCCCACGGGGCAATCTAGTGCTTTTTAGTCTTCAAGATACCTCAGTGGGGCTCAAGGCTACAGCTGTATTCATAAACCAGAAAATGCTAACGCTGGCCAAATGCACACATGGTAGTGATTGCTGTGCCCCTTGTCTAAGTGTCTCTCAGTGATACAAGTGGAAAGAATCAGCCAATGTCTGAGCTGCATTCAGGAACTGTACAGACCTGAAGGTGAGCCTGTTTCCTTTCTGTCCAAATCTGCACCTTAGAGTGACTCTGCAGCAGCCTCAGCAACTAATAGCTGCTTGCCCAGCATATTTGGTGAAGGAGGCTTGTGCACAGACTTACTGTTTTGTTAGTTATCAGCATGGAAATTTCTGCTGTGTCCTGTGAGCGTGTTGCATGCACTAACTAATCCACATTCTTGATCCATTACTTGTCCTCATTTTACCTCAGGAGACATTGATAAATTAGGCTACTTGCTCATGGCTGTTGTGGAGAGATCCAAGTTGTCCAGAGTAGCAGAAGTCCAGCTCAGCCCACTGCATTAAATTGTTTACAGATGTCAGCAAAAGTTAAAGAATTAGTCCAAACAAAATTGTTTGAGACCACCCAAAAGATGATGTTAGAAACGTGACCAGTAAGCAAAAAAAGACTGAAATCAGAAATGAAGGATCTTCTGTCAGAAAGCAAACCTAATTAGTGGACAAAATAAAGGAGATAAGTTACCCCAGCAATAATATCTTTTGGGGTTACTTAAACAAAGAAAGTTTGGAAAGATATGGACAGCAAAGGGGGAATTACGTCAGACTGATTTGCATGACCTAGAGGAAATACAATTCAATTTCTTTCATTCATCTCTCCGGGCCATTGCAATCCCAAAATTCACCGTATATTCCCATACAAAAACGTTGTCCTAATTAGAGTGTGCCAGAGAACTGAAGACATGATACCATGAATCCCCCACTAACTTTGCCCAAGTTCTGTACATAACCTTGAGTGTTACACTTGAATTTCTTCTTGTCATTTCTTAGCTGTCATATTTCATTCCCTTTGCATTTTTTCCCTATCTCTATTGATTTTTGATTTCTACGTAAGGAATTTGGCTTAGCTGGAGAAGACAGTATTGACAATGCTACGAGCCTATGACCAGAGCTGTAGTAAAAATCAATACTATGTAGTTAACTATTTAGCAGTGAATAGTGACAATTTCTGTAAACATCTAGTCTTTACAGAACTGGTGGTTTTGAATCGGAATACTCTTCGAAAACCCTTCTTCCATCTTTAACTGTCACAACACCTCTTTTTTTTTGCCAGGATGAAATAGTATCAAAATTTGTTTAACTTTCTGACTCTGCTACCCTAGGCTGAGAAAAATTTGTCATGGGAGGTTGAAGAGCTCCATTTCTCTACCTGATTTATTTTTTTCTGTTTCTAGAAACAAGACAGATTTTAATATGTTCTGTAAGGCGATAGAACCAAATGTTTTAATTTGGATCTTGTATTTCAGATATTTGCTGTGTGTTCCAAATGCAGTGGCTCAGCATGCCCTACAGAATGGTGTTATTTTAGCTTGTAGTAATCGTTATCAATGTGCAAGTAGAGGCCATTCACCTTTGAATGCAAGTTTATTTAGTGTATCTACTTCTTGTTTTTCCAGACATGCTTTCCTACCCTCAGGGTCAATGAAGATTAGTGAGACGCAAATTTCAGACAGTGGAATGTATATCTGTGTAGCCACAAATATTGCTGGGAACGCGACTCAATCAGTGAAGCTAAGTGTACATGGTAAGTTTTTACTTGAGGAACAGTCATCTGCAAGTTTCCACATGGAATTTAGCATCGTGCAGAATTTTTCAGAAATTTTTCCTTATGTACGTTAAATGCAATTGACCTGTATTTTTTCAAATCGTATTATCTTCCTCTGCAAGTTGTCATTGATTATGTGGAAAGGAAACTTTATACTCAGAAACACAAAGGTATACATATATATGTACACACACCTCTCCCTGTAACGTCACTTAGACTTACGGAAGAATTTTAGCATTATGTGACATCTAACTCCTTTTAAGTCGGCCAGAAGAGTGTTAAGAACTGAAAACTTGAGTTCTAATGTACTCGAGTACTCTCTGTGCAAGAGGTTTCTCAGCAGTAGGTTTGCCAACAGTGGCTGAGAACAGCATAGTTGGCTGAGGCTTACAGGTGTCAACTTCCCACTGACTTGATGGGAATTATGTGTCCAAACTCTTTTGGTAGCAAATGTAAAAGCTTGCTTGCACACCTAGTAGCAAAACCAGTGTGCACCTGTGTCACTTGTGGATATAGGTAGCTGCTCCTGTCTTAGCTGTGCACAGCTGTATGTATATGTATTCATCTGTACCCACCTTCACAAACTAATACCTTAACTCATCTTACTGTACTTTCTCTATTCATGCCAGCACCCTGTGCTTGTGCCCACGTTCCTTCCCCTCAGTGAAGGTGTCTAGTAGCTCTTGCTCAAGGACCCATGTCCCTTTCCTCTCTTCTCTTATGACAGGTGAACAGTTTGTCACTCCCTTGTCTCTCCTACTTCCCCATACTGGGGCCCCAGCCACAGTCTCTTAGACACTTACACAATGTAATGAATTGTTGGCTCCACACTCCACACTCTCTCATTTATTCCTCCTCACGTGGGTCAGACAGAAACACAGGCCTGTGGCATGTGAACCTCCTGCCAGCGCTAAAGCACATGGGAGAGTGGGTGCAGGAGCCACGGGCCTGGCTCAGGCCAAATGAGACTGATCAATAGTAACTGTGGGTTCATAGGTAGTTTTCTCATGGATTCATGTAGTGTTTGGAAGTGTAGCTGCCAATGCACATTGCCAATATGCATCTGTGAATACCATCACATACTACTAGTGTACCAAACTGGGATTCTTGTCCACAGCAGCTCTGAAACCTTCAGACTACGCTAATTCAGTTGCAGAATACTGTTTGATTCTGTGTATGGAGACATCTGATCCATGCACATCTCTGTTTATCTGTAATTGTATATTAACGGAGAGCCTGGAAAAATGGCACTTGTTATGGTTTCAGACATTCTTTGTAAGTTTTATTAATTGTCAATGATTCTTAGGAAAAAAAGTTAAAAATAAGTGTGGCAAAGTTATGTTGGATTTATGTTATTTTTCTGGACCAGCAAAATCTCTTCCAGTCATATTTTATCTCCTTGTCCGAACTCGTGTTTGGGAGCATACAGAGGTCAGGAATTAGGGGAAGGAAATCAAAATGTCAAAAGGAAAACGTAATTAATTTTATCATAAAAGCTTTTGAAATGTTTTCTGTTATGAATATCCAGCACTCATAGCTGCTCGAATATGCTCAGTGTAACAATATACTACTCATATGGAGGTAATGCAGTAGAATTTGAAATGTAGATTCTTCAAACAGGGTAATCCATAGGGTACTTGCATCCTATCTTATATAGAAAGCACATAGGTCTGCTTCCTTAGTCACCCGAAGGAATTTGGTTTCAGTGAATAAGGAAGGACATATTCTAAAATGGCAAAAACATAAAAGAATTTCCTTCAAGAATGAACTTGTATGTCTTCATGTTGCTGTGAACTAAACTTGTCTTCCTTAGTACCTCCAAAGATACAGCGTGGGCCTCGAGTTTTAAAAGTCCAAGCTGGCCACAGAGTTGACATACCCTGCAGTGCCCAGGGGATCCCTCCCCCAGCAATCACTTGGTTCCAAGGCGGAAATGCTGTGCCAATAGATGGTGGGCAGTTTATCCACAGCCTGGATGGAGCTCTAAGCATCAGCAACGTCCAGCCTCCTGATGCCGGAATCTACAAGTGTGTTGCTAGTAATGTGGCAGGCAGCGATGCGTCAGAGATAACAGTACAAGTTCAAGGTATTTATATTAGGGCTGTAATCTTGCCTCCTGCCCTGGCAATATATCATTTAATGCCAGTGCTTTCTGGTTTACGTTTTGGAGGACAGTGCTCTTTGCTGTTGACTGTTACGTAATGCAAAATCCAAATCTATTTTAGATGTTATGTTCTGATGTTAATTAAGGAAAATTAGAATAGGCAGATAGTCTTTGGAGAGTTTGCAGAAATAAGATTAAAATATATTAATTTTTTATTAATAAAAAAAGTCTTCAAGCTCTTACAATTTGGTTTTGTAGTAGGTAATTAAAATCACAGTTCAGTACGGGACACCTCTTTTTCAAATACTATCTCTGCATGTTCACATCTCTCACATTTTTGGAGATTCTCTCTGAACTCCAGAGCCTGGTGTGACAGCTTTCAATGGTATTGGAATTTTGCATGTGCTGAAATTGGGCTCTTTACTCCATCAGCATGCTATTGAAAAGGTGACAGGGCAACAGTGGTCAATGTGCCAATTTAAATATAAGGTAAAACACCTCACTTAATGGGCTGACATACATGAATGTATCCAGACTGACTTAAGCTAAGTAGGAATTATTTATTCTTTGTAGTATTCTAAAGGGACCGTTCTGATCCTTTTGGAGAGCTGAGAACCGTTTGTTACGGTTTGTTAAAACAAAGGACTGCCAGTAACTTTACTTAATTATAAATAAATATTTTTTGTGTCGTCTCTGTTCACACACAAGTTTGAAATGAGATGCAAGAACAAAGAATGGAAGTAGTAGTAGTATGTGGTATGAGAAAAAAGATTTTAAACAGTATTTTTCAGATTTTGCAGAAAAACTGTTTCTGCCTTCAAAAGAAACATAGTGGGTTTTAGAGTGAACCAATTTCAGTAAAATTTGAAAGCCTCTTTGGACTGCTTACTTTCTATATATTCCTGCGAAAATCGAGACTGCTTCTGTAGTACACTTGTCAGTGTAAAGTGGGTTATTGGAATCTGACCTCGTGTGAATGAGAGAGACTTAGAAGCATTATATATTGTCAAACCGTATTTTCACATTTTGGAGCAGAGGTCAAGATGTTTTTGGGGGTTTCATTTTATTTCAGAGTCTCCTACTATTGTGGATCTGGACCCTCCATACAATAATCCCTTTCAAGAAAGAGTGGCAAATCAACGCATTGCATTCCCATGTCCAGCAAAAGGTGTGTATCATTGTTACCACTTTTAATGATAAAATTATATTGAAAATGACTGCATTTCTGTATAGTCCTTGGCATGGTAAAAATGTATAATATGCATGGTATTTTCCATGGAAAATATACTTCTTTATGTGGAAAAAAATCAAACTAACAGTGATTTAAATAACCCCCGTGTGGTTCTGTGAAAAGTCATTATTAGCCAACAAAGATAGTATATTGTTTAAGCCCAAGATTTTTAATTTTAAAATCATACTGTAACAGTTGGGGATTCTTTTTATGGCCTCCCTATGCATTGTCCTTGCCAGTAAGACTTCCAGCAATTGGTGTGGGAATTGTTTGAAGCTTTCTTATTTTGAGCTGCATTAAGAGTTTCTTGAAGTTTCAGTTTTTCTTGTTAGGTATTCCAAAACCTATCATCAAATGGCTACGTAATGGAAGAGAGCTGATGGGCAGTGAACCAGGGCTTTCAATTCTGGAGGATGGGACACTGCTAATCATAGCTGCTGTTACACCTTCTGATAATGGAGAGTATATCTGCGTGGCAACCAATGAAGCTGGGAGCACAGAAAGAAAATACAACCTAAAAGTCCACGGTAAATAGTAAATATAACTATTGGGAAACTGTTTTTGAAGAACATCATCTCTTTAATTGTTGGAGGTTGCATGTCCAAAATCTGCCCATGTGCAGTTAAATGATAAAATCTAATCCAAGTACTTGCATTTCTATTATTCTGATACTTTCTCTATCTGTTCTATTGTTTGTTCTCTGTGACTTTATGCACAAACCATCTTTGTTTTGCTCAAAGAGCTAGGTGTATCTTATTGGTAGAAGACTTTGATATTTTGCTTCTTATGGAGTACTTTTATTTGTCCATTTCTCGTGATAGTTAATTCTGATACCTAAGCAGGGTTATATCCTTCTCTTTATTCTGATAAAAACCCAGGAATTTTATATTGTGCCAGCTCAGTGGGGTTTGAACTTTCTAATCCACCCCATAAGGCAATTTTCTTTGCATTCGTAGTGGGACAATGATAGAGAGATATTGTTGGGGATGACTGGTTAAGTGAAGAGGAATGATGCTAAGCAAATGACATGAGATTTTAAGACTGAAGTTAAAATTAAGATAAAATTAAATTGAAGATTAAATTTAAAGATTGTTCTCTTAAAATGTTGATGGTGGTTGTGTTTGGATGAGTTTCCCTGTGAGTCTGGTATTGGGCAAGAGAGCACTGTTTTTTTGTGAAATAGAAGAAAGGTGACAGGGAGATATGTCCAGAGCCAAAAGACAAATGGAAACATTTGGGAGAGAATGAAAAGGGTCTAAGAAATTTTAGATAACAGTGGTCCTTGACTTGGGGGGAAGGAGGAAGTGTGAAATCGCTGGAATTGAAGGCTTCATACATGACTTAAAGCTTTTTTTGTAGTTCCTCCTGAAATTAAAGATCAAGAGAAGGTGACAAATACATCTGTAGTTGTTCATCACCCTGTAAGTCTCTTCTGTGAAGTATCTGGTAACCCTTTCCCACTCATCTCCTGGTATAAAGAAGACGTCCAGGTAGGTACGATTAACCTAATTGAAGTAATGTAGCCATCATTAGTTTTGTGTTGACTTTTGAGTGGTTGATGTGAGAACTCATTTACAGTAAATACATGTACATGCCTTTATGTGTATTTAAACTGCACTAAGAACACTCACACAGAAAGCCAGCTAGCCATGGCTAATCCGTTAATTGAGCTGTTCAGTAAGTCTAACTTTTAATTTTCAAGATTCCCTTAGGAATTAGCCTTAGCAGTCTTCCAGCGTCCTTTCAGTGGAGACAAATAATGGTATGTTGTTCATTCTGTGGGTGGAGAAATAGGAACTCTCAGAGATGATTTGAATTTGTCGGGATTATCGTTAAGTCCTAGGCTTCTGTTTATAGCTGATGATAGTTTAAGATGAGGAGAGACCCTTTCATGCACCTTTGTGACTGGCCAGATGAAGAAGCTCTTTGGTTTTACCACTCTGTTGTATGGTGAGCTAAAAGTCATATTGAATAGATTGTAGAAGTTGAGGAGATTAGTGCTATAACAGAAAGAGGAAACAAATTATCCTTAAAATAAAAGTACCATTTTCTTATAAAAATCCAGCTGTGATATTTGGCTGATGTAACTTGAATCACAAAAGGCTGTCTCGGGTTCTTTTAAGGTTGTGGAAAGCAGTACACTCCAGATTTTGCACAATGGGAAGATACTGAAACTCCTTAAAGCTGCTACTGATGATGCTGGACAATATTCGTGTAAAGCCATAAATGTAGCAGGAAGTTCTGAGAAGCTGTTTAACCTAGATATACTAGGTGAGTTCTGTGGTTTGCGCTTTTTTTGGCTTGTGTGTTGGGTTTTTTTGTTTGGTTGGGTTTTTTTTAAGACAATGATTTGAAAAACAGTTGATACTTAAGAAGTTGTTAGATTTCAATTTATTATAAATGAATTCTTCCTCTCACTGTCTATTAAATACTGGCTGCTTTATGGTGGCTTTTGAATACCGACAGTTTGGTATTCTTGCAGTAACAGAGACAAAATGCTGCCTTTCATTTCTGGACTTGGGCCTTTGGTCACTTTGTATTTTGGATGTACAGCAGTCTAACATAGGAGTCATCTTATGTACAGTTCACCAACACAAGTGTAGAAGTGCTTGTCACAGTAGAAATAATGTTGTAAATGCTAAAGTTGTTTCAAAGGAATAGCGTGATTCGCTATGGCATTTCTTCCAGTTTCATAGCATACCTTCTGGTTAAATACCAGTTCTTCCTGTAATGTTTGTCTTTTTAAAGTTCCACCAAGGATAATAGGTGCTGATACCTCTGGTGAAATTGCAGTCATCCTTAACCAGGAAATCAGTCTGGAATGTAGAGCAAAAGGCTTCCCTTTTCCTGACATCCACTGGTTCAAAGATGGCAAGTAAGTATACTACCATTTTTGTGGTTTGTGTGTAGCTTATTTGTCCCTTCGAATGTAGAGGAAGAAGGTGAACTGTACCAGCAAGCTCAGTTTTAGCTACTTAGTGTTAAGTTATTGTCAGCGGTGGTCACTTGTGGTGATGTGAGATGGTAAGTTCTTTAAACAAGAGCTAGTATCCTGCTTTTCTTTGGGAACTGTCCTGTTGCAGACACTGGCATTTGCAGAGAAGATTTACTGTATTTGAAGGCTGACAATGCTTGAATCAAGACAAATCTAACTATTTCTTCCAGTTTATTATGTTTGAATTACTTTAAACATGTCATTAGTTAATACAGAATTGTTTTGCTGAATTTTTTTTTATTGGTAGATAGTACCTATATCAGACATTTTTCTAGCTAGTGCCTTTTGCAGTTCTGCATGTGTTCATTAAAGGTTTAAAAACATTTGTAGCCTTACAGGTTTCAACTCTTCATTTCATCTTCCAGGAAAGCCTACAAGGGAAGAATTCTTGGTGGCTTAAAAATTAGCTGAAAACCAAAATGGGCTGGTTTTGGTTCTGCTTTATTTTGGTTGGGTTTTGTTTTGTTTTGTTTTGTTAAAAAGTGTTTATGTTTAGCAATGTAGTTCAGTGTAGCCATTGGCTAGTATTCAGAGATATTCTGATGGGACAATTCCTTATTCTTTGCTATTGATATGTTGACACTTTCATCTAGTAAATGCAGACATATTGTTACCAGCAAAGGACTGTCATGACCTAAGTAATTAGAAATAGAAACTGAGATCAGGAGTAGGACTCTGGCTCCAATTCTGGCATCCTGGATGACCTAAGTAAAGTACTTCTGTATTTTGGTTTCTTCTAAAAACTATCAATGAAGTCAGTTATAATAGTTGGTCACTTTATGATGGCTTTTCAGATTACTGCTGTTGTTCAACTGCTGAGTTGTACTCTTTAATGGTACAATTACTGCTGTTAAAGGACCCCTTCTTGTTACCATCAGTTTAAATTAATGTTGAAAGAATGGGGTCAGAATTCTGTGAGGCAAAATAATCTCTATTCCAGGCCCTTGTTTTTGGGTGATCCCAATGTTGAGCTTCTGGACAAAGATCAAATTCTGCACATAAGAAGTGCTCGAAGGATTGACAAAGGTCGTTATCAGTGCAGCGCTACCAACACTGCTGGCAAACAAGTTAAGGAAGTCAAGCTGATCATCCATGGTAAGTTTATAGAATGCCTGGTCATAGAAAATCCTTTAACTTTACTTCTAAGATCTCTTTTTTGAATGGAGATGCTCAGACAAATATAAGCTAGGGCTCTGATCTTGCAATATTTCGGTATAAACATAACTTAATATTCATGTGTTGACAAAGTGATAATTTTGAGCATTTATGTATCTCAAGTTAAGTATGAATGTAGTCTTTGCAAACTTAGCCTTTAAGTGGCTTTTATGTTTTGGGGCTTTTTTTTATTTTGATGGAAGCCAAAAATCTTGAAGATTCGTCTACTTAAATTTTGCTGTTAATTAGTTTCTGAATTATTTTATGATCACATTGGCTTCGAGTATTTGATCTGCCTTAGGGAGGAGAAAATTAATTAAAAGAATTTTATTTTAATACACTCATGATCTTATTTCCTTAACTTAGCGCTAAGAGTAAATTCAGCGAGGAATAAGTTAAAGTTATTGCAAAAGTATAAAATAAAGTGCAGTACTAGTAAGAACTAGATCCAAATAGCCTTTGAAAAATAATGTTCCAGGTGACCTTCAGGTAGTGTGGTATATCCTCCTGCTTAAATGAATGTAAACTGAGGTCATTTATAGCAGGAGAAGAAACGCTAGCATAAGATAGCCATTTTAACATTATTATTATTTTTGGGAACTTTATAGCACACTGAGTATACTTAGTATATTTACAAGCAGTGGAGTCTTAGCAAAGACATGGAGAACAGACAGGTCCTGTGATTAGTCTAGACAAGTTTAATATAATTTAGAAGATTGTCAATTGGGAGAAAAGAAGGGAAAAGATTCATGGAAGATGGAAGAAGTAGCTTTTGAAGGAAGACTTCGAAGGAGACAAGAGGAGGAGTTTTCAGTTTGGAAGACAAACAATGTGTTAACATCCAGTCAGACCTGAAAACTGAGAGAGCACAGTGCTGGCAGAAATTATGGGGAAACAAGTGCAGGAAGCTATAATTGAGATAACGCCCTGAGTGTAAAGTGTAGGAATTTAAGTCTGTGAGCCCTTAAGCTGATGAGTCCTCATTTGGTATAGATTTGCTTCTGAAGATTGTGTGCCTTTTCTTCTGACAACTGTGAACTTTAATACATTATTTTCCTCATCTGAAACATTTCTGAAGCATGGAGCAACCATATGCACAGAAATATGCATGTACAGTGATCAAAGTGAAGTCTTTTTCTGTCGGGAGCAAAGAAAATGCTGTGAGAACTTGCAGGTGATTGTGGCTGTTGTGAGAATTAGAGGAATAAAAAACCCTACACAAATAAAATCCTTGCAGATGAGTAAGACCTTACTTCAGGTTCTTCAGAAGAGAAGGGTGAATTTGTGGTAGTAGAACTGAATATCTCTTTACTTTTAAATTTCTCATTAATACTGGCTGAACAAACGAAAGCCCACAGAGGAAGTGATGAATGCGGATGCTAATTCTTGCTAGTTCTTAATATGTTTTAGCTGTTTAACCCTACTTTTGGCTTTGACATTTTCCCTGAACACCATGTTAAAACTGTTCCATGTCTGTGGATGAAAGCATGTGCTGATAGAGAAATGCACTCACCTTTGAACTGGGTTTGTTTCAGCATATTCTATAGGTCTGTGCATTTTTGCACACAAATTATTTAATTATGAAAATATTTCATCATGGTTTGATAATCTGCCAGACCCATCTCATTGACACTTTGCTTTACATTTCTGCAGTGGCATTTTAATGAACGCTATGGAAGTCACTGGAAAGCTAAGATATACTGAGCATGTTTGGCAGCAGAGGAATTAGTGTGTCTGCCAGATGTCTCTGGTACTTTCAACAGTCATAAATTTAGTTCTTGCCAATTGCATTGTGTTTTTATTACTTCTACAGAGATTTATGAACTCGTTATATTGGCTGATTTACATGAGAGCTTGTTTGCTAGAAAAATCTGAGTACTGCTGCCTAGTGAGCAAGGGAAATGACTACGGGCCAAAAGTTTCAAAAATAGGAACATGAAGCTAGACTGCTAAGCTTGTACTTAGTCTCAAAGAAGGTGACTTCATCTTCGGAAGCTTTGAGTACTGAGCAATTCCCACTACAGTTGTAGAGACTCTCGGTACTTGGTATTTTAAATAGAAGGTTGCTGTTCCTTGTTGGGATGATGCACCTCCTAAGGTGTATCGGGATTGCGCTTTCTTTACCCCCCATGGACCGGGAAGAGGCAGAGCCATGACCAAATGCATTGCAAGACACACGGAGGCCCAGCTGTCCTAACTGGGCACATGTTGGAGCCTAGAACATTTTACCTAGACGGTAAAACGTTTCCAGGTATATCTAGTGGGACAACAATTGCTTTGCAATAGTCCTTCCTGTGGCACTTGTTTCTTAAGTATATGGTGGCCCTTCAATGTTAGGTTCCATTTCTGTTATGTTCTCTTCACGCTTTCAACTCTCAGTGTGCCCCAGAGAATTGTACAGGTAATGTATAACTCTGCTGGGACAAAAACGAAGACAAAAAAACACAGGAAGGGTTGGATGTGTGATTAAGCTAAAATCTTTTATTTTTACAGCATTCTAATGTTTAATCTATTTAAATCTACACAGACTTGTATACTATGGTTTTAATATTGTTGTTTTGTCTTTTGAAATAGTCCCTCCTAGTATTAAAGGAGGAAATACTACCACAGAGGTGTCGGTGCTTCTTAATAATCTTATAAATTTGGAATGCGAAACCAAGGGAATCCCTGTTCCTACCATAACATGGTACAAAGATGGACAACCGATTATTTCTGGTCCCCAAGCTGTGTATGTGGATAGAGGGCAATTCTTGCAGATACCTCGGGCCCAAGTATCAGATTCTGCAAGGTACACTTGCCGCGTGAGCAGTGTTGCCGGAGCTGCTGAGAAAATATATGACATGGATGTCTATGGTAAGTGAGAGTTTATTGAACTTGGTTATTTGCCACGTTATGGAAAGTGCATTTTTGAAAGCTTTTCTGCCCTTGTATGTAAGGAGCGTTTGCAGGCCTGTCAAGGGTGAACAGCAGTCAATGGCTGTGTTCAAAGATTGGCCTGTATTGCCAGGGCCATGTAAAGGGAGCTTTACATGCTGTGCTTTATGTGACTCTCAAAAAACTCTTGACTTCACAGGCCTTGATACCATGCTTTGGTGAAGTATCAAAACTGTTTCTTCTCCATTTATCCTTTCTCACATGTGGATGCTGAACAACACTTACCTGAAATATCCACTCAGGGTGGAATCTTTGGTGTACTGTTTTAAGACCTTCAGATTTAATTTTTCTGTCTCAAAGCCCTGCAGATTCTCTATTTTATACAACTGGTCAATATTGAACTACATCATTTGACTTCTCTGTTTCTCCTTTGTCTTGGCTTGCCCTGGCAGCAAATTCTCAAATGAAATTGTGCGTGACATAGTGGCATATAGAGCCAAAGTGGGTGAGGAAGAACTAACCCATTTGCTCTTACTACATTTTTTGGCTACAGAATTAATCACTTGCAATGTATTTTTTCCTTTCTGCAGTTCCTCCTGTAATTGAGGGCGATGAAGACACAGCCCAGAACAAGCAGGTGGTCGCTGGCAGTTCGCTCATGTTAGAGTGTAAAGCTGCTGGCAACCCTCCACCTCTCCTTACCTGGTTAAAAGATGGTGTGCCTGTGAAAGCAAGCGACAACCTCCGTATTTTATCTGGTGGAAAGAAGCTGGAGATTTTGAATGCTGTTGAGGCTGACCAGGGACAATATTTGTGTGTGGCCACAAGCATAGCTGGAGAACAAGAAATCAAATATGAAGTTGAAATCTTAGGTGCGTGAACAACAGAGCTACTGATTTATCAGATTCACATAAACCTAATAAAGTATGCTTTTATTTTTGTTGGTATCATTATATGAAATATAAGTCAAGTTACTTACCTAGTGAAACCCAGGCACTGCGCACTTTTTCTGTCCAGGGTTATGGGAGAGCTTGAAGACTCTTACTTTCAGGTTAGTTCTTTAAGAGGTTTTGTGCACATGATAGGTAAATATTATTCTCAGTAAACTTTAAAATTCTTCTAACTTGCCTTCATAAAAAAAATCATAGATATGAAAGGTATCAATTAAAAACATTACTGAATAGTTTCCTCTAGCGGGAGAACATTAATCTCTGAATTTGAGTCATGTTGTGTAAATTTTGAATATTTTCTTGAAAAATATTTTTTTTCTTCTATTCCATTGAAACCTTTACCATGGTCTGCATCTCAGCAGTCCTTTCTGAATGTCTCCAGATAAATGACTTGTACAAATGTTCATCACATTCTGTTGACAAGGAAAGGTTTACTTAAAAACTTTAAAGGCTTGATTTTTTTAAACTGCTCCCTTGAAGAACATTAGATACTATTGCGTGCAGACATAGAGCATTCGGTCTACCACTCCAGGTGTATCTCACTGTTTTGTAGGAAAAATAGTGCAGGAGCTGGGAGGAGCTGTATGGCAGTGCTTCCTTCTCAGCTCACCCACTTCTGGGAGAGAATGAGAAAGGATAAAGAGAACCTTTACTGATGATCTTGACAAGGGTATAAAGCGTACCATCAGTAGGTTTGCAGGTGGCACTAAGCTAGGTGGGAGTGTTGATCTGCAGGAGGGCAGGGAAGCTTTACGGGGGCACTTGGATAGATTGGATGGATGGGCCAATGTCAACTGGATGAGCTTCAACAAGGCTAAGTGCCAGGTCCTGTACTTGGGCCACAACAACCCCATGC